>BGNK01001910.1:0-10004 GCA_003297005.1 Symbiodinium sp. clade A Y106 | reverse complement strand
GTTCCTTTAAAAGGGATCCATAAGGGATCTATAGGGGTTCCTTTAAAAGGGATCCATAAGGGATCTATAGGGGTTCCTTTAAAAGGGATCCATAAGGGATCTATAGGGGTTCCTTTAAAGGGATCCATAAAGGATCTATAGGGTTTAGGGTTTTTGGGTTCAGGGCTTAAGGTTTGGGTTTAGGGGTTGAGGGCTCTTCTAAGGGTTCAGGGTCTAGGGTTTATGGTTTTGGGTTCAGGGGTTAGGGTTTAGGGGTGAGGGCTCTTCTAAGGGGCCCTGGGGTTGAAGAGCAAAGGAAGGAGCCCTACAGGATCGGGCTTCTTTCAGGGTTTGTACAAGGGTTTAGGGCTTAAGGTTTGGGGTGGCTTTCGGGCTCTTCAAAGCGGGGCTTTGGGGCTCAGGGTTTAGGGTTTAGCGGCTTACGGCTTGGGGTTTGAGGACTTAGGGTTTAAGGGTTCAGGGTTTAGGGCTGAGGCCTTCAACACACGGGTTTAGAGCTGCTTGCCAGGGTGAGCTTGAAGGCTTGTTGGGGGTGGTGCCTTTCGGCGCATTTAGATTAAGTTTGGTGGATAAACTTTATAGCTTGAGGTTGAATAGGGTTTCTACCTGGGATTCTGGTGAGTCTGTTAGGTGCTGTTAGGGGGATAAATTCCCGTCCTTCATTTGTATTTCTGCGTCCGCAGAACCCTTCCCTAAGTCTAACTTCACCGGAAGCCCCCTAAAACCCTCAAACATCCTTGCTAGCTGGATGTGGCCTAGGCTTTGGGAGACGTGGGTTGAACAGTGTTCGTGTAGGAACTTCGGACTTGGGTTAGTGACGGTTAGTGGGGGTTCAAGTTTAAGGAGATCAGGCCATACTGAGCACCCTCAACAAAGTAGAAGCCTTACATATAGAAGCCTTGTCGGACCTGGGAGGAGGCGAAATGTGCCGCCGTGATGCCTCTATGCTGACGCTGGCAGCATCGACATAGGCGGCACAGGCTGCCCCTGACTTGGCCGAAAGACAAAAGTTAGAGCTAGGGAATCGAGGAGTAGCTACTAACTTCTACGGTCATGAGCCGCATATGCTTAGTTCGACTCCCACAGTTTTGCTAGAACTGGCATCAAACTCAATCCGGCGGGCAGGGATCATGACATAATTGATGGGGGGTTGATCCCCAGATCGAATTTCAGGAAACCTGACTCCAACTAAGCCCGGAAATAGAGAAAAAAATTCGACGACAACGCCAGACGCGCTGCATCCGGCCTGGATTCTTAGCAGGCCCTGCAGAACCCTTACAAACCCTAAACCCTAAACCCTAAAACCCTGAAACCCTAAAACCCTAAAACCCCAAAACCCTAAGCCCATGAAACCTTGGTAGAAGCCTCTGAGGTTACAAAGCCTAACAAGAAAAACCTTCTAAGGGTGTTTGGTTTAGGGCTAAACCCAAAGAAAGCCTAGAAAACTTTACAGAAACCACCGCAGACATCACAAAAACCCTATGAATCCTTTGATAAGCCCTCCTAAACCCCGGAGCTAAACCCTTAAAGGAACACTCAAAGGAGCTCTTAAAGGATCCCCAGTAGATCCCTTAATGGTTCCTTTTAGGGTTTCTTTTACGGTTCCTTTTGCCTTTAAAGGAGCCCCTATAGATCCCTTGCACAAGCCCCCAGAGAGCCCAATACCCCTTAAATTAAGGAATATAGTTTAAATCATAATATGAAGCCCTATATAATTTAAGCCATATTCCGTAATTAAGGGGTATTGGGCTCTCTGGGCCCTTACGCAGGCCTGTGGCCCTCCGGCTCCACCCCGGGGCTGGCAGCTTCTCCCGCATGAGTGCCTGGAGCCTGCCCGGGCAGGGACTTGGGGTTTAGGGCTTAGGGTTTAGGGTTTGGGGTTTAGGGGTTTTGGGCTTAGGGTTTAGGGTTTTGGGTTTAGGGTTTAGGGTTTAGGGGTTTGGGTTCAGGGTTTAGGGTTTAGGGTTTTGGGTTAAGGATGCTAAGGCTTAGGGCTTAGGATTAAGGATATTAAGGCTCAGGGCCAGGGGTTTAGGGTTTAACGTGGTCAATCTTTCCGGTTTAGGATGGCAAGGCTTAGGGCGTAGAGTTTAGGATCTAGGATGTTAAGGCTATGGCTGTATATAGGGTTTCGGATGCCAAGGCTTCGGACTTGGGGCTAGGTCTCTTGAAGGGTTTTGAAAGTCTGAAAGAAGCCGGAAAGGTCTGAGGTACAGAGCTGATGCGGTTTTATGCCGGTTTGATCTCGGTTTATTTGGTTTCACTCTATGGGCGATTTATGAAGGCTCTGCAACCTTTATCAGGCTCTGGAGGTTCAGAAAATATTTGGGAGTTTCCGAAAATTAGGGGTACTGTACTTTATTTGGATTCCTTATAATAAGGATCCTATTATTTAGGGCACTATGTTAGGATCCCCTATTTTCGGAAACTCCCATTTCTATCGGCTTGGTGAGGCCTTAGCGATGGCTGAGCTTGGGGTGTCGGGCCTGATACAGGGGTATTAGAATTCTCAGACAAGGGTTTGAGCATATACCCTAGTATGTTCCCAGAGAGCCCAATGCCCCTTAATTAAGGAATATAGCTTAAATCATAATATGAAGCCCCATATAATTTAAGCCATATTCCTTAATTAAGGGGTATTGGGCTCTCTGGGTATGTTTATACCGTTATACCTTTGTATTGGTAATTACGCACGCTTCGATATTATGGTTGACGACCTGCAAAATTCAGGAAAAGGGGAGGGGTATCGATCCGCCCGGACGGCCGTCCGAGGCTCTAGCGCTGCTGCAAGGCAGGCCGGGTGAAGGAGTCGGGTTTAAGGTTGACGGCTTTAGGGGTTTTTAGTGAGGCTTTAGGGTTCAGGGCTTTGAACAATTCCCCAGCCCTAAAACAAACCGAGACCCTGAACTCTAACTTCTCCACCCCCTTCGGTCTAAACTTTACAGGAATTCGGAAGCCTGAAACTCTAGACTCCAAACCATAAACCCTAAGCATCCCCCAGCCTGAAACCCGAAGAGCCACAACTCTGTTCCACCGGGCTCCGGACACATTGGTGTCCAGGCATCGTTCGAAGAAAGCCGACCGGAAGGCATAGGAGCCGAAGTGAAGCGAGCTGGCCTCACAAAGGGGAAACCCTAAACCCTGAACTCTAAAACCCTAAACCCCTAAACCCTAAACCCTAAACCCCTAAAACCCTAAACCCTAAAACCCTAAACCCTAAACCCTAAACCCAAACCTCACAAGAGGGGCTCAGGGGTCTTACCCAGAGGCTCCAATATCCCTTAACCTACCTTTGGCTAGTAGGGAATGGAAGAATCGTAGTAATAGTAGCTATAATTGTACCCCATTCCTCCATTCCCTACTAACCAAAGGTAAGTTAATTAAGGAATATCCCTTAAATTATGGTAGGATCCCTGATATGGTTTAAGGAATATATTCCTTAATTAAGGGATATTGGAGTCTCTGGGTAGGGTTTAGGGTTGAGGGAGGATAGAGCCGAGGGTTGAGCGTTTTGCGTTTGTGGTTTAGGGTTTAGGGGTCTGCCTCTGCCGGGGTTTGTGGGGGCTTACTATGATAGCATCCTGTCTGAGTCCCGATATCATCACATAATAATCAAGGGTTTTAGGGGCTTACTATGAAAATGTCCTCTTATAGTCCCTATATCACTGTGGGACGATGTACCCCAAAGCCCTATTCTGACTCGTCAGGCCCCTATACTAAGTTTCGGGGAAGATGCGGGGTTTAAGAATCCTAGGCAGGCATAAACCTGCCCATCGCATTCGTGCCAAGCCTACCAACCCTAAACCCTAAACCCGAAACCCCACACCCTAGACCCTAAACAAGCCTACCAACCCTAAACCCTAAACCCGCAAACCCTACACCCTAGACCCTAAACAAGCCTACCAACCCCAAACCCTAAACTCTTAGACGCTAAACGGCTTGCAGCTTTCTTGGTTTAAGGCTCCTAGCCAAAGCAAAAACACGCGTTTCAGGGTTCAGGGGTTTCTGAGGCTATACCTGAACCCCGAATAACCTACCCATTTGAGGACTTCTATAAGGACATCTAAAGGAAGCATAAACATGTCGGGTTCTTGGGGTCCAGCTATGACTTAGGAATTAGGCTTGAGGATGGTTGAGGGTTTAGGATGAACAAGGGTATGAGGTTCAACGTGCAGGGTTCTGGATGTAATCTCGCGCATGGCTCCAGGATCATGGGACTCTATAGGGTTTAGGGCTGCGTGGTAGAGTAGATAGGAACCCAATCATGGGCGTAGAACCACTCCCAAACAAAACATCCCCAACTTGCAACTTTAACCCGCAAAACCCTCAATTTCCAAATCCGCAACACAATATAAACTAGGTGTCGATTTCAAGGGTCCCCAAGATTAATTTCAGTTGGGGCTCTGTATTAAACAGTAAGGAAATTAACCAAATCGATGCCTAATAGTAAACCTCAAACCGTCAACTCCCGCCTTCAGGAGCCTGAAAATGGCGGACTCCCTTGCCACGAGCAAGCCCTCTTCCTCGGCTTCCTCCCCCTTGGGGTCCTTTCAGAGTGGTGCGTGGTGCTTAGGGCTCAGGGTTTAGGGTTTAGGGTATGGTACAGGTTGCATTTTGGGGGTTGCAGGTTTGGTTTAGCGCTTTCCAGTGGCCCTATGTTTGCAAACGCTTCCGAGCCGAGCTTCACGACCAAGTACCTCCCCAGAGAGCCTGAAGCCCTATATAATTTAAGCCATATTCCTTAATTAAGGGGTATTGGGCTCTCTGGGTCTTTAACAAAACCGAAAAACTGTGCCCATCCGCTCAAGCCCAGAGTTAAATAGGGGGCATTAACAATCAGAGGAGGGCTTGGGCAATATCAGACCACACTTACTAATATTAGTATCAATAGGGACTAAAAAGGGGATGCTCGTACTAAGTATGCCAAGACATATATATTGGGAGTTAATTACAATAAGGGCTAAGAAGGTATCTTCAACGAAACAAGTAGTTCCGACCTGCAGGACCGAGGGCTCAGGGCAGCATTCCTGCGGAGGGTATCAACCCGATGTCTGTCCACTTGAGGTCTTATAACTACCAATACTCTTAATACTGTTTTGGGGATTCCTTATTATAATTATAGCATAAGGGGCCCTAAACCCTTTTCTAACTACTAAGGCCCCTATAGTAACCCCTATTTCTGGTTTCAGATGTAATGGGCTTAATGCAGACGCTTGACTCATAAACCAGTATCCCTTCGTCAGGGAGTACAACACGCATGCTCCTACTCAGGCCCTCAGGGAAGGGAGGGAGATCATTAATCTAGACTAGCCCCAGAAAGGCTTTTTTGGGTTTAGAAAATAAAGCATGCTGGGCTCCGTGTGAATCGGGGTGTGGGGTGCCTCGGCCCTTGGCAGAAGGTCTGGGGCACAGTATTCAGTAAGGCCCGTCAACCCCACACACCTAAAGGCCCAAACCTCTAAACCCCTAAACCCTCAGCGCCTAAACCCCTTAAACCCCGATAGCCCGACCCTAAA
Organism: Symbiodinium sp. clade A Y106; assembly: GCA_003297005.1. Taxonomy (NCBI): domain Eukaryota; class Dinophyceae; order Suessiales; family Symbiodiniaceae; genus Symbiodinium; species Symbiodinium sp. clade A. The sequence continues at coordinate 4,488 of BGNK01001910.1, read as the reverse complement.
CCCCCAAAGCGTTGAAACCCCGTGAACCTCAGAAGGCCCTGAAGCCCTGAAACTCGCAAATGTCAGGCTCGCTCCTTCTTGCCCGGATACTTCTGGAAGAGGGCCATCGCGGCAGCTCTAGGAAAAGTAACACCAGCTTATTTTAATTTTAAGGATCAGGGGACTTAACAACATGTTTGGAAGTGTATTGATAAGTATCCGAAACAGGGTTATCCTGTTACCCTACTTCCAACTCCACTTAAACGTATAGCTAACGTATAGCTGACATACGATTAAGTGCCCTGATCCTCCAGGTAGGATTTGGGGAGCTGCTTCAGGTTTCAAGGTTGAAGGTTCAAGGTGTAGGGTTTCGACTTGGACGGATTTGCAACTGGTTTTTCAGGCACTTGAAGCCCACGGCCTTTTCGAGTTTATCTTGGTGGTGTTTACATGGGGAGTTTGTCCTGCAGCCGGCTCCTCGACCATGGACAACCACATGCTGCACTGCAACTCTAAACATGCCCTGCATTGCTCTCCAACACGTCCCCCTCACTCGGCCCCAGCGCCGGCATTCAGTAAGTAGCTCGTATGTGGATGGTAAGTACCCTAGATCGGGTTCGTCCCTATCTGCAACCCACTTACCAGCCTCAGAGAACCCTTCTACATTCCTTGTAAACCCCTCCTGGGAATCTTGTAAGCTAATTTTGCAGAGCCCTCCCCCCGATCCTTTAGAAAGCAGGTGCCGGGCTTAGGGTTTGCAGAGATGCTGGGCTTAGGGTTCAGGAGCTTGAGGGTTTAGGGTTTGGGGTTTGGGGTTTAGGGTTTAGGGTGTGTCGATGCTCCGCGCACACCACCACGCGAGACGTGTGTTGTGGTGTGCGCCTAGGTTCAACGCTCTCGCCCTACCCGCCCACCCAGTCTACGACCTTTNCACCACGCGAGACGTGTGTTGTGGTGTGCGCCTAGGTTCAACGCTCTCGCCCTACCCGCCCACCCAGTCTACGACCTTTGTCGGGTTTAGGGTTTTCATTGAAATAATTAAAATTTGTGCCCGCTATATATCTTTACTCCTAAAGGGCGCGGCGTTCCGAGGTTGAGGTTTGTGATCGGGTCTGGCACCCGCCCTGTTGCTGCAGAATGTGGCCCCACTGGGCACAATTTTTCGAAAGGAATGGCAGGGCAGGGTAGGGCAGGGCAAAACAGGCGGCAGGGCAAGGGCAAGGGTCAGAGCAGGGCGGCAGGGCAGGGCAGACCAGGCATTGCAGGGAAGTGGGGGGCGAGCCAGACCGATGTCCGGGACTGCTTGGATCCTAGGGGCCCAGGCCGGCCAAAAAAGGCCACAAAGAAAGTCAAGAATGCTTGGAGGCCTTTGCGGGCGTTGGGAGGCCCCTGCAAGGCCCCTGGGAGGGCTGGGAGGCCCCTGGGAGCCTGGGAGGCCAGGGCCAGGGCCAGCCAGGGCAATTTGGAGGGACACCGCGTTCCGGGTCATTTCTGATTTTTCCCTATCGCATGCGCCAGCACCTGGCCCGGTGCTGGGGCTCCTCCGCTCCGACTGTCGCGCCAGCTCCGGAGCCAGCCTCGCTGACGCCTCGGCACGCTCGCTGCTGCTATTCGCAGCGCCGGCAGCTCGCTCCAGTTTGGGAGCTTGAGGGTTGGGGGTTCGGTTTTCTATAAGACTTTGAGGGTTCTGCAAGGCTCTGGGGTTCTGTGACGGTTCTCGATGTTCACAAACCCACCGACGACCAAGATGGACAGAATGACCCTAAACCCTATACCCTAAACCCTAAACCCGAAACCGAAACTGCAGAAAGCTCCTATGAAGCCTTTGTCGATCTCGGTATCGACTTCAAGAACTCGGGAGTTGATTCAAAGCCTCGTCCTCCTCCCTACTCAAACCTATTATGCGACTTTGATGTGCGATTTTGTCCGCCGGCGCCGGGATGATCAACCCAGAGACTCCAATATCCCTTAAGGAATATTCCTTAAATTATGGCAGGATCCCTGATATGATTTAAGGAATATGCCTTAATTCAGGGATCTTGGAGTCCCCTAAACCCTAAACCCTATAGATCCCTTGTAGATCCCTTAAAGGAACTATGACCTAAACCCTATAGATCCTTTGTAGATCCCTTAAAGGAACCCTAGGCATGACCCACCGTCGAGGAAGCACTGCCACCCTGCCTCGGGGCTGCCTGGCGACAGGGATCGCTCAAGTCGCAGCTTCGAGCCTAAACCCGAAAACCCTAAGAAACCCTGGGCCTAAGGGGGTTTAGGGTTTAGGGTTTAGGGTTTAGGGGTTTCCGAAAATTAGGGGTACCTTATTTTGGGGTCCTTATAATAAGGATCCTACTATTTAGGGTACTATATTAGGGTCCCCTATTTCGGAAACTCCCATGTAGGAACCTGATTTCCTAGGTTTAGGGGTTTAGGGGTTTAGGGTTTAGGGGTTTAGGGTTTAGGGTTTAGGGGTTTAGGGGTTTAGGGGTTAGGGGTTTAGGGTTTAGGGTTTAGGGGTTTAGGGGTTTAGGGGTTTAGGGGTTTAGGGGTTTAGGGGTTTANGTTTAGGGTTTAGGGTTTAGGGGTTTAGGGGTTTAGGGGTTTAGGGGTTTAGGGGTTTAGGGGTTTAGGGGTTAGGGGTTAGGGGTTTAGGGTTTAGGGTTTAGGGGTTTAGGGTTTAGGGAGTAATGTAGGAACCTGATTAAGAAACCCTGGGCCTGTAACCCCTAAAATGGTAGGACTCATATAAGGAACCCTAACAAAGGCCCAAGGTGTCTTAATCAGGTTCCTACATTAAGCTGCACAACCCCACGACCCTAAACTCAAGAACCCTCAACTGCAAAGCCTCTCAAATCGCCTAGGAACAGCTCTAGACGATTTGAAAGCAAAACGAACAAGCAAACCCTCAACCCCGAAACCAGAAACGGAATACTTCCTTGCGGTTTAAGGCTTAAGCCCAAGCCTTAGACCCTGAACCACCTCTGGAGCTGGTTGCAAGGCTTGGGGCTCAGGCTTTATGGCTTAGCCAGAAAGTGAGGTTCGGGGTTTAGGGGTTAGGATTTCCAGAGGGGTGTTGCCTTTTCGCTTACTGTTTGACTGTACTGCCAGTTTCGCTCGCACGAATAGCTACCCCCCAAGCGTCGACAGAAGACGTGCCGTGCGAGTTTCTCAATCACCCTCCCCACAACCCTAAACCCTAAACTTCCTAAACCCTAAATTTCCTAAACTCTAAACTCCCTGAACTCCAAACTTCCTAAACCCATTTGGCCCTAGATTTCTGAGTTCCAGCCCTGGGCCCTCCCTGTTTGGGTTTAGGGTTTAGGGTATGCCTTCGAGAAGTTGGGCAGCCACTTGTTTAGGGTTTAGGGTTTAGGGTTTAGAGGTGGGTGCAAGATTGATCTCTACTCCTCTGGAAAACCATGGTGCGGAAAGTGGCAGTGTGTGTGTCTTGGTCGGAATCCGATAAGTGGATGACACCTGCTGGCAAGATCGAATCGGCAGGGAAACGAAGCCTTCGCTGAGCAGGGTCTGGCCCTCCTTGTCGTGTGGATCTATGCTTTCCTGTGTTGCCAGCCTTGCCTCCGGAACTTTGCTCTGGCGACTCTTTGTCGGCACTCTTACTAGCTGGTGAGGACCAGTTGGCAGGTCGTGAAGCGGTGGCTTTAGTGAAACTGTCGAANGGAACTTTGCTCTGGCGACTCTTTGTCGGCACTCTTACTAGCTGGTGAGGACCAGTTGGCAGGTCGTGAAGCGGTGGCTTTAGTGAAACTGTCGAAGAGCTCTGCCGCTTTCTCACTCAGCATGCTTCGGGATCCCCACGGCAGAGCGGATTTCTCTGTCTCAGAAGCTATGTCCATCAGGACTACCAGTCGGAGTAGATACTCAGCGAGTTCGAGATCGAGGTCCAGGTCAGGAGTGTGCTTTGGAGTCTTTGGAGCTTCCTCTTCAGCTGAAGCCTGCGGCTTTGGAGTCTTTGGGGCTTCCTCTTCAGCTGAAGCCTGTGGCTTTGGAGTCTTGGCGGCTTTCTTTTCATATGAAGTTTTCCGCTTTCGAGTCTTTGGCTTTGGAGCATGTTTTGTCTTTGGCTTTCGAGTTGTTGGAGCTTTCTCTTCAGGTGAAGGCTGGGTCTTTGAATCAGCTTCTTCTGGAAAAACCTCCGTGTTCCGAGGTTCTGGGAGGAAACACGGAGCTTTTCGGCTGGCCTGCTTCGCAAAGCCTTGTCTGGGATCGAGATCTACTTGGCCGGCCGAGGTTCCTGGAGGCTTGGTGTGGACAAGGGTCTGCACATTTTCTCCATGACATCTTGCAGAGCTTCTCAAAACCTCGCTGTCCACGGCCGCTTGCACCAATGGGCTGGCCACTGCTGCTAGCTGCACTGGCGAAAGAGCATTTAATTTCCAATCGCATGAATGGCATGGCTGTCTTTTGCGAAATGCTTTGCGAGTGTCCCTCGCTGGCCTAGGGCACGAAACCTCTCAGCAAGGGTTAGCCACCTGTGCAACCGCATCTCCT
>BGNK01001909.1:91612-123677 GCA_003297005.1 Symbiodinium sp. clade A Y106 | reverse complement strand
CCAACAGTTTGGCGGCACAAAGTGCTCACACATAATTTCACACCTATGCCACATCAGCGAAACGGTTGAGTGGCCTTTCATGCCCATGTGTCTCAACACGAGGCTTTGACCTGACCTGCGATCACCCACAAGCGGCATGCATCGCGACAGCGATGTCCGCCTCCAAGCCTTCTCTGGCCGCCTCCTTCGTTGGGCAAAGAACGCCATGCCGCCCACGCTGCCTCGCTCAGGTTCCCTGTCGCGGCGTGGTATGTGTTGTTCCACATGCGACGTGCCGCATTTGTCACAGCACAGCCCGGCTGGACGTCGGCGCGCGGGTGTGCCTCGCCTTGACGTGTGAGGGGAAACTGTGGCATCGACTGCGAGTTGGGATCCATGCCAAAGCGGGAGGAGCGGGCTTACGCAAGGCTGCCATGATGTTGGCAGGGACTAGGGCTGAAGCGAGCCAATGCGCTGCACCAGTTCGAGAGTTGCAGCATTGTCGTCAAACGGCTCTTTGTCGTGCGCGCGTGGCATCACGTGGCACCTCAGAGTCCGGCAGTGTTTCCGCGCATGGAGCTCGAGAGAGCCGGCCCTGGCCTGCAAAATGCCGGAGAACGGGCAAGCGGCGAGGTGGTCGCCTCAAGCCAGGACTGAGGTGTGCGCGGCAACAGCATCTGGCACAAGTCTGTGGCAGCGGCAAGCAAACTTTGCGCCAACGGATGAGAAGGCGTGCAGAATGAGGCCCTGCGAGTCCATCGGTTTCACGAATGAAGGCCCTATGGAAGGACTGCATGCAGGTGGGCTTGGACGAACTTGGAGTGAACAGGAATGCCAAGGGCAACAGGGGATTCTTTGGCCGCCAACCCAAATCGGTGAGTCAGAGGGAAGGGCAAGCACACCCGGTGGGAGAATGCCAGCGGGGTTCCAAACCTTTTTGTCTTAGCAGCCTTGAGGCACGTGGTGTTAAATTCGAATAAATTCGACAGTACAACTCAGCGACTCTTGCAGGGAGGGCGAAGATGTAAATGTCGTCGCGACATGCGAGTGCCTGCTTGCCTTGGAGAAGCTCAATCTGCAGGGTCCGGAGGGCAGGCTGCAACGCGAGAGAGAACATAGCCGGCATCAAGGGGGTCCCCTTGCTCGCCACTCTCAGCGCGAGGGGTTCGGTGGGAGCGGTCGCCTGCGGCCCAGGCGTGACACGACTCCCGAGCATACCACATATGACATATGGGCAAAAAAAAAGGAGGAGGAGGAGGAGGAGGACTGATATCGTGCTGGGTGTATCACGCAATGCAGTGAACACAGCTTCCCGGCTAACAAGGTCATACGCAGAAGCAGAAGCAGCAGCAGCAGCAACCGCCGCAGCAAACAAAAGTGTCAAGTTTGCCCTTCACTTGGTGCCGCCCCAAGCAGCAGTTCTAGCAGCTCGTCGTCTTTTTCCTCCTCGTTCAACCCTCACGTACAAGAGGGCACTCACCCCTCCCGACACACCGACTCCGACACACTGCATGGCCCGCGGCTGCGGGCGGCCCTTTCTCTGTGAATGACGCCTTGTTGCAGCCTTGCACTGTGTTCCGCATTCCACCTGCTTTTTGCATCTTTTTGCAAACCTCAACTCGACCGCTCGGCACGCCTTGCAAACCTGCACCGAGCGCACCGTGGTGCTGCGCCAGGCCCCAGCGGCGACACTGCCGAAATCCTCCGATCGGTTTTGGACGAGGAGAATGCGTCACAGCTTTTGTTTGAAGTCGTTTCCCTGCTCGCTCGAGCCGCTGTCGCAGACCTTGCGTTGGGCCGCCTCGTCGCGCTCAGCAAACGAGGCGGGGCCACGCGAGGCTTGGTGATTGGTGACTTTCTGCTACGGCTCGTTGCCAGAACCATTGCATAACAGTTCGCCTCTCCAACTTCGAAGCCGCCTGCAACCCCCGCCAGTATGCCCTCTTCCACGCTAAACACCCTGCGCACGCGGCGTGGACGGGCGGCACAGTTTTGCGCGACGCCCACTGTTGCGGCACGACCCCGGCGACAAAAAAATGACGTGGCGAGCAACAGCCAAGTCGTCGCCCTCGCGGGCCCTGGTCGCCCAGCAGACATTCAACGACGGCCCAGACATGCCCAGACCGTGTCGTCAGCGCGAACGTACGGCAGTATGTCTGCAGGGGGCAATTTTCGGGGCAAATGTTGCAGGCAAGGCGCCGCACGGAAAGGAACAACAGCAAGGCTCACTGGAAATGGGGGAGGTGCTTGAGTTCCCGGAATAGGTCCGCCTCAGCATCAAGGCGGTCAGCGGCCTGGGTTTTAACGAAGTCGGGGTGATCAATGGGCACGCCGAGAGCGACGAAGCCACGCTGCGCCGGGGGCAGGTTGCCACACCACACGTCCGGGCCCAAGATGTCGACGCTGGGTGGTGCATCACCGCCTTGTAGGGTTGCTTCGACCCTGGCGCCTCGCTCGACCTCACCTGTGACGACACGCAGGAGCGGCGCTGCGCGCTCCGGCAAAGTGAGAACACGTAGAGGTTCTCCAAAAAAACAGCAGCGCTGCCGAAAGTCGCATCTACCGCTTCAGCTTGCGGTTAAACGAACATGTTGTCAACCCATACAGTCCATCCCTGTGATAACATCTTGCATGCTTGTTTATGCAGCGTGACACTAGAGTTTCGCGTTTTCGTGCTGTGACTGCTACCCGTCACCTGTATTGGTGAACGATCCGATTGTTCCATGTGGAACGAGTGTCTACATGCTGTTGTTGATGTGTTGTGATGCCACCGATCTGTGTTGGAGCGGCTGCCTGTCGAACCAAGCGTCTACATGTGCTTGTGGAATCGGGTGTCTCTATGGGGAATGGCCGGAATCGATGTCTTGTGATGCCACGGATGCGAGTCTCGAACAGGTGCCTGTCCGTTTCGGAGCGAATCACGTGGCCCCGTTGATTGTAGGTCCAGCTCATCCAAACTAGTCTTGGTCACACTGTTTGACGCTGGGTACACGCACGCGCGCACACACACACACACCCACATACACATACATAGGACATAATGACAAGCCCCTCCGTTGGGATGCTGTGGTGTCGGGTGCAGCCTGTTCATCTCTCCCTCGACGATGCGCACAGCCGTGTCCTTGCCCCTTTCACTGTCAAGTGGAAGCGTGCAGGGGAACGCCCTAGAGGATCAGAGGGTGGGCAAATTTTTGAGAAATACGTGGAGGGGACGGGTGCGTGTCCAACCTAACATCTCAACGCCCTGCATCCTCCAACTCGCTTCAAAACTCGCATTCGTTCCTAGCAGGCGACATGTTGACTCTCTTGTTCAATGCGATGTGATTTTTCCTGCTCGCCCCACCGCAGTTGCATGGCCAATGGGAACAGCGTGACATGGTGATTACATTGTTTCGCGAAATGGTCGAACTCAACCACTATGTACGAATTGCATGGCGAACGTGTCCTATAGCATCGTCAGGTTGACACCAAAAAACATGTTTCAATCAAACCGCGCCGGACATTTTGAAATCTTGGGTATCACCAGCCGTTCTTGATAGTCTACACATATTGGCTGTCGCAAAATCTCCCCTGCAGAATCTGGATGCAGGCTGGGCGCGACATGCTACGGAAGATGGCGAGCAAGAATGGTTGTTAAAGGACCCAACGTCCTCGATGGATGCTGCATGTGCTGCAAACGGCGCAGCTTGGAAATGCAGTGGCAGTGTTTTCGTTAGAAAAGTTCTGACAGTAAGGCTGTATAGTGTAGCACCGACACATTCAGTCTTGGATTGAGCAGTGCACGACACATGTTTTAGTCAACGGATTTTCACCGCGTCTCGGATCCGCGAAACGTGAAAAGGGAAAGGCATTCATGCAGCTCACCGGTGCCACAGGTGCCTAAGTGCGAGTGGCCAAGTGGCGGGCCCGCTTTGGCGACGATAAAACGTGATCGATTTCACCACTTGTTTGCTTGTACTTCGGGCTTGTGAAACATCTGGAGATGAAAAAATATTGAAGAAAAGCTTGCGCCAAAAAAAAGTGTAGTGGCAAAGCCTGGAGCCTTTGCAAAACAACACACGACTCGGTGAAAAGCGCAGTTCCTCTGTGCCGAACGTTTTGCTTTCAGCAACTTTACACCCCTCGAAAACTGGACAGTGTTAGCCCTGATAATTTTATGTATCCCCTCGTCTGTCAAGGCAAGCATCCAGCCAACCAGCAGATGGCATTGCGATAGCGCTTCTGATTTCTCGGTTTGGCCGCACATATACCCATTCGTCACCATCTGCTGCGGTAGCGGGTTAAAGCGCTGCGATAGCGCCTAGGAATGCGATTTCCAGAACTTGAAATGATGGAGGTTCGCTCAGGATCGGCAGCTCGAGAAGCGAGCAGGCGTGCGCGCGCAGGGCGGCGAATGCCAGCGCCGCCCACCGGTACAATCATTGCTTGCCTGCTGCCGAGCCCGCGCCCGTGCTAGCAGTCGCAAGAAAGTGATCCCAGCGCGGCTGATGCCCTCGTGGTCGGGGCTGGCCATCTCTCATAAGGGGTCACGATCGTGGCATGAATTACGATTTGTGTGGACTACTAAATTTCGGACCGTTGGCCACCACCTCAAGAAAAGTTTCCAGCCGTCGCTTGCGTTTGCGGGTGTCGCAATCGCGGCGTCATGAATGCACATTCCTGCAGCACGTCCACAAGCTCATGGGAAGTGAGGACGTACAAGCGGCCACGCAAAGAGCCTGCTGGGAAGCGCGGGCGACTCGCGCGGAACGCCGCCCGCGCGTCTGCAATATTGCCCACTGCATCTGCAGTCGGCGGGGCGCGGGGTTCCAAGGCCACGGCATGTGCTTCTGAGCGCCAAACCCTTCCAGCAAGGTAGCAGCGGTAGCTTCGGCACGCCGGCCGAGACGTAGCCGCCGTAGCCATCTTGGTGGTCCATCAGGTTTTGCCACCACCACTACACTCATGCATGATATTTTTAGGATGCAAGGGATCTCCAGAAGCCCAAAGTCCAAGCAAGCACGTGTTGAAACCGATCACGTTTTATCATCGCCGAACCGTTTCCGCGACTCGGCCACTCGCACTCTAGCACCAGCCAGACGCTCAGCAGGCAGTCGAAACTTGGAAAGAAAACAAACTTTTTTCAACAACGAACAATGCGCAATGAAAGACCGTCACTGCACAGTGCATATTCGAAACCTCTTCCCCCAAACGTTCTCTGCAGCTGGCAGCCGGACAGCAAGGACAACCCAAGGTCCGCCGCACAGCTATGATGAAACATATGCAAACAGCATATTTGTTTGTAGGGAACAGCGTGGGATCCAAACAGTCGAAAGAACCGTGTTTCTGTCAGCTGCACACCACTCTTTGCCACAACCATGGCCAATATTGGCACTCGGTTTTCAGCCATTGTTAGAAGTGTACCTGAGGAGTGCCAGCTGCAGCGAGAACGCTGCATACCCTGCCCACGGAACATTGATCAATCCTTAATGTGGATCAAGGCTGGGAGATCTGAATGACGGTACCGGCGGCCCTCAAGATGAGCCGCATTGGAATCGCCGTCGAAGGGGGTGCGGCTGCTGATACCCCACAAGCTTTGGCCTGCTGAGTGGCTTTGCCACCCTCTGGCAACGAAACTCCAAACTGAGGCGCGTCGTACCGCCTGGCGGCCCAACCGGCCGCCAACTTCGATGCCAGGGACAACGAGCTTGCAAGCCACATGATTGAAGCGAAAACGAAACTTGTTGATCACGTGGTCGGATTGTAGCTGACTGCGAGGAAGACCAAGGTGTTGACGACTGAGGCACAACCACCTTCACGCTGATTCACGCTTGTTTATTCCTGGAAGACAGCCGCTAGAAGTGCTACCACATGAAAGGTGCCATACATGGTTTGGCTGGATTTTGTACACGTCAAGTGAAGCGTAGATGCTTTGAAAGCAGACTTGGTTTTCACTGGATTTCCATTCGCAAAATGCTACCAAAGCATTTTGCAAACCTGGTTGGGTATTGACAAGAACGTCTCGTGCTTGGAGTTCTATCAGTGGTATCACCTGTGGCATGCTTTGCTTGCTTCCGGACATCGCGCGATTTGCTGTCTTTTCGTGGGAGAACCGACAAAGTCTGTCTGTGCGACATCCTGTCAAAGTCTATGCGACATCCCTTTCATGAAGATCTGGCTTTGAAGCCTCGGAGGGTTAATCCGGTTCTACCCGGCCTTTCGACCGTGAACCCATCAGAGAGGAACCGACTGAACATCTTGTCGCATGCTGGTGATGTCACGTGTTGGTCAATCGTCAGCATGAAACGTTCGAGTGGCAAAGGAGCTTCTCACGCAAACCGACCGGCATCGTGGCGGGGCAACATCAACTGCGGCAGTGTTGTGGAGGCAAGCCACTCTGTGGGACAAGCGCACGACAGACTGAAGCAGCTAGCCACGGGCGGAGGACTGCGCTTGTGACTGTTGAACGCCCGGACTGCACATCGAGCTTTGCGAATTTCGTGACATGCTGGGCCTCCACCTACGGTTGCCAAGAGTGAAACTGTGTCAACCTCTCCCTGCCATGCCCTGGTTGACTATGACGTCAGGCTTAATTCATCCTTCGTCAGGTCACCGTTCGGCAAGTCCCTGAACGACGAGGCCAATGGCTCAAAGTGCCCGCACGAACGAATGTGCGAGTCAAGACAGTCATTTGCGCAAAAGCCTCCAGCATTTCTAATCATCTGCACTTCGAAGGAAGTCTCACTGAATTTGCACCATGCCGTGACTCTGCAGAAGATCTCTAATTCGGCTCCTTCTTGTAGGCTTTGTGAAGAGTCAGTCTGAGTAAGTTCAATTACTCCTGCACAGTGCTGCCGGTCTGGCTGATCCTTAAGACGAGGCCACAAAGCAACGTGTCCCTCGTGGACGTCCGTCGGAGCGAATTATGCTGCATATGCAAACCATGCGGCACGGGCGTCTTGCACTGATGCTGCTAACAGTTTATTCTTTTCTATATTCGCGAGATGATTCAGCGACCACCTACATGATCCGAGATGACGACTGATGTTCACACCGGTTCACAGGCTACGACGCACTTTCAAGATGAGTCAGAGCGTCTCAGAGCTTTCGACACTCCTCAGTCTGCCTGGACCTGCGGAAGGCCGCTGCGACGCTGACAAATGAACCAAACAAGCAAGTCATAATCTCGTCGCTGCAAAGCCTCGTGTGACCAGGCCATGGCCTTAACTCTGCGCGAAGCCAAAACATACAATAAAGCCAATGGTACTGGTACTTTCGTGCACACTGCTAGTGGCAGGGAGTTCGCACAGTAGCTTGAGCTTGAAGCAGAGGCTGGAGTGCCTTGCAGTACGAGGCATTGCTTCCGGTCCGGTCCCTCCTGCCTGGAGTTCCAAACCTGCAAGCCGTCGTCGAGAGCCTGGACTGGGAGGCCCTAGCTGAGCCCTAGCTCGTTCCATGCTGCAATAAGCAGAATCTTGAATCTTCAGGGTTTGTGCCTCTGCCTGCGGGATCGAAGCTAAGCACTCTGCGGGCGCCGTAGCCTTTGTAAGAACAGGTCGTATCTCCTGCGTTCCTTTGTGCTTGCAGGTCTCTGAGCTCCTGTCCATACTCCAAGCCGTGCGCTTCTGTGACATGGACCGGGGTCTCCCGGTAGCCTATGGAGAATCGAAGCCAACGGGCGGAAGACGGCAGAAGGGAGACATTGCGAGGCCTCTGAAGCGTCTTCCTGCAGTCTGTCGAATCAGCAAGCCGCTAAAGGTAAATGCTGCACAGCTTCGCAACGAAGTGATCCCTCCTCAGCATCTCCCTGCACGAGGAGCTTCCGAGACATCGAACGGCAATCAGACAGAATATGACAGAATAGAGACCCCTGATCTGCCTGCAATCTGCGCTGCTCCCTGAGATCTGGCCTTGCACGAAGCTTCAAGATGCGTGGAGCGGAAGCATCTTGGCGCTCCGCAGGCGGCCACTTAGCTGGGAAATACTTGGTGCCGCGTCGCAGCCCCCCCCCCCCCCCCATGGTATGCACCCCCCGTCCAGGTCGTCCCAGCAAACAATCACACGTCATCCGCGTAACTGTCGACGTTCCCCACGGTATGCCCCCCCAAGCCAGGCCTGTTGCCTTAGCAAAGGGTGGGGGGGGCGGGAGGGATAACCCACAACACAAGGAACCACAGGGGTGGGGTGGGAAGGATAACTGTGAAGACGTGTGGTGTTTGTCAGGACGTTTCGTATTACCAACGGTATTGTATGCAGTTCTCATATTGAAAAGGCTTCCCTCCAGGCTGGGCCCCTTCTGCTGTCGCAAAGGGGAGTGTTTTTTGTAGTTTACCTCGTAGTTTCAAATTGGTAGCGCAGCCTTAGCGTGCTCCAGTAGTCCTTTGGTCTAGTTGTCGCCATGGTTGGGGGTGGAGAAACTACTGGTGGGCAAGCAGCAGCGGCTCGCAGTGATGACGAACCCGCCCCGACGGAGCAAGAGAACTCCGAGACGAGCGAACGACAAGGCAGCGCCGCTGATGAGTGGAGCCGGAGTGACCACTCGCAAGGTGCTTCCTGGGGAGACGCCGGCTGGCACAGCCGGTCCTGGAATCGTGACTGGTGGGGATCTGTCCAGCCCGATTCTGGTGGCTACGACTACGACCGGGGAAACTACAGCACGGACGCCTTTTCGAGCAATCGCTCTTGGAGCAACGGGCGCCCTGACGACGACTACTTCGGCGGAGACAGTAGGCGAGGAGACGGTGACCCTCGAGCAGGCCCCGGCGATTCGGAAGGAGTTTGGCGCGATCCCTGGGATGGTGGAGCCCGTCACCGCGCATGGCACGATTCACCCGACGGTGGAGGCACGGGAGACTACGGCGCTGGCGGAGGCACGCACAACCTCGTGTGGAATGGCTGGAGGCACTTCTCCAATGGCGGCGGGACACAACCTGGAGGCCATGGAGACCAAGGTGGAGTCCAGAAGGGCGGGGCACCACGCCCGTCTGAGAAGTTATCTGTGCCGGTGTTCAACGGTGGTGACGATGAAGACGTGGGTACCTCGGCGCGCTCGTACTTGCGCCAAGTGGAAGCGTGGAGGAGATTGACCTATCTCCCCAGCAACCAGCAAAGTTTGGTCCTCTACCGCCACTTTGCCGGGAAAGCATGGGTGGCAGCGGAAGAGCTCAGCGTGGACGCTCTTAGCCGAGACGATGGCGTCCACTACCTCACGAGCTGGCTTCGCAACCGGTATCTCGATCTCGAGGTTACCCGGGCAAGGCGCTCTCCGAGATGTTCCGCACGCTGCGCCGGAAGCCGGGGCAGTCGATCCGCGACTACAATGCCGAATATGATCGACTACACGCTCGCTTGAAGGAGGTCGGATGCATGCTTCCTGAAGGGTGCTCGGCATGGCTTTACGTCGACCATCTCCAACTCGAAGAAGGAGCCGAGTTGAATCTCCTCGCGAGCATCGGCAACGTCTACAGCCTGAACAAGTTGCAGAAAGCAGCGATCATACAAGATCGTGGACTTCGCAAGCCCTGGGAAGGGGCCGGAGGCACGAATGGCCGCAAGCCATATACTGCGCATGTCACTGACGTCGACGATGAGACCGACATCCTTCCGGACGATGACGAGGCGAGGACAACGAGCCCATCCGGAGGAGGTTGCGGTCGCCTACATGACGTTTCAGAACGCCAAGGCCAAGTACAGGGAGCAAGCGAAGTCCTGAGGATACCGCGGCGAGAACGGCAAGGAGAATGGCAAGGACGGCGGCAAAGGAAGTGGCAAAGGCGAAGGGGCCGGGGCTGAGCATAAGGACAAGACAAGGGACGAGAAGCTCAAGCAGATCAAGGCTCGTTCGTTTTGCTCCGGATGTGGGGCATCTTGACGACGAGTGCCCCAACAACAATCGACAGGCCTCTGGGACCACGAAGGGGACACCTACGCGAGAAGTATGTGTGTTGATGCCGGCCCAAGTCATGGCGGTCAAGCATGAGGTCGGAGTGCTCATAGGGATCACGGATACCGCATGCGCGAGGACGGTGGCTGGAACGCAGTGGCTCCAGGAGTATATGGACAAGCTCGGTGACAAGGAGGCCAAGCCCGAACTCTCAAAGGACTGCGAAGCCTTTAAGTTCGGCACTGGGCGTATCCACTACTCTTCCTTCAACGTGATCCTCTCTTTTGTGCTCGGCGACAGCATGGTGCAGCTCAGGACGTCGATCATCCCAGGCGACATCCCCCTGCTTTTGTCGAAGACGGTGCTTGGGAAGCTTGGAATGATCTATGACGTCGATCAAGACCGGGCCGACATCACAGCGGTCGGTCTGAACGGATACGAGCTGATGCTGACACCTTCTGGTCACCCGGCAATTCCGATCAAGCCTGCAAAGCCGGCCAGTGGTACATAGACGACGCTCCTTGCTGAGGACCTGCGACTTGAGCCCCGAGTGCAATACACGGTCCATGCAGTTGCCCACTCAAGTTGTAAGCCCCAAGCACTATACAACCTGTACTACGAGAAGAAGATACCGATGAGATTCGCGACCTCCTCGTGCAGCCCAAGTTGTGTCGTGAGAGCTTTATCACATGGTGGAGAGGTAGTGATGTTGGCGGCGATTTTTGGGTTGAAGCCGAAGCCTCTTGGATCAGGGTTCATGTTACTCCACGGAGATCCATGTTCGATCCAGCGCGTTGGAACACTTCGTCGTCTGTTTTGAAGGAGATGTTGTTGTCCACGCTTGGCGATGTCAGGGTCACCGAAGCAGTGTGCTGTAGTTCCGAGCGTTGGATTGAGACAGTCGCTGATCGGTGGAAGGACAATGCCGCAAAGACTTCTCCCCTACCGTTGCTTTGGATCGGAAGAACTTCTTTCAACAAGAGGCCCCCTGCTGAACTTCTCTCCTCTCGCGTTGCCGATGCCCATGGCCACTCCGGAACGCGCGAAGGAGCTCCCGATCAGTCGCATGACCAAGCCCCAAGTATACTTCAGGAGTGTCTTCGTCTGGGGCTCACGGTACACCGCAGTTTGGGTTCCGAGGAGATCAAGGCGGTGATCATGGAATTCCGCGAGAAGGCGAAGGACCAGGATGCCACAGGGCGCATGAAGCGGATCTCTCGCTTGACAATGCCCGAGCTCAAACTGAAAGCGCAGGAACTCGGTGTGGAATTCCCGGCAGGCATCACCAAAGGGAACCTCTTGAGGCTGGTGAGAGACTCCCTGAACACCCCCGACAACGAGCTGATGAAGATCGGAAAGCATCGGGGGATGGAGTTTCGCGAGGTGCCGTGGCAGCACGGGCGGTGGGCGAGCCAGCGATGTCATCGCGGACCATGACCTCGCGAGGGCTGTGCAGCAGCAGAATTCAGTTTTGGCGAGCGAAGGAAGCGTATGAGCAAGGGGAGTTCACGTTTGAAGTTCTGAAGGAGATCCTTGACAACATCGACTTCAAGTCCAGGCGCAACGACCGCGGCGAAACCTTCCAGCAGGACACCAACCCCGGCGACATCGACTACTTCACCTCCGGCATGTACACCCACGGAGGAGTGCAAGGAGTGACGAAGGCGACGGTTGAGCGACCACACCTCAGTCACTACCTCAATGCGTTCACAAAGAGACAATTGGAAGGAGGAGCCACCTGGACCTCCTGTACCCTCGCAAGGAACGTCGAGGCCAAGATCCACCACGACTACAACAACTTGCGGGGAACTACGAACTACATTTTGGGCAGAGCAGCGGAGGACGACTATGGATCGAGGACAAGGACGTGCAAGAGACCGACACCGGGAAGACCGACCTCGTGTGGAAGCGAGGTGCTGGTGGCGCCTGGCTGCCGGGGAAACTGCACGACACGACCGAGAAATTCCAATGACCCAATGGTCGTTGTCCTCGTTGTCGAGGCCAGCGAGAGGGACAGCAACGTGATATGACGTCCCCCAGTCGACGATGGAGAGGAAGGTGTGTCTTTGGTCCTCGCTGTCGTGATGGTGTAGTAGATCAGCACCGACGCAGTCGTTGAAGTCATACATCCTTGGCGCTGTAGAAGGCCTTGATATCTTTGGGCCGGCTGTACTCGCGCAAACATCACACTGCATCCCTTTCGCGGCCTTCAAGACCGCCTCTTCGCATCCAGCCAAACGTCGGTGACGAACGAGATCTTCTTTCCTCGGGTGGCCGAGGTTCTGATGTAGAAGTCGAAGTGAAATAGCGTTAGTGAGGCCTGGATGACAGGGTTCACCCCGTCCTCGAATGTAATCCCGGCCGCATCCATGCAGCGCGGCTGTTGTAGGTGAGGTTCTCGAGTCTGGTTGTCGGTCTCGACGACACATACGTAGTGGGGTCGGGCTTCTTCTCCGGTGCAAAAACGTACACCCTTCTTTGTGCCAAGGCCTACCCAACGCTCCTCGTAGGTGTCCGTGTAGTCCCACAAGACGTACTCCGGGAAATTGGCCAGAGTAGGGCGTTGGGTCACCACCGCGTAGCACTGCCACACCTCCTCCTCGTAGCTGTTCGTTGATGATTATCATCACGCTGTCCTTGTCACCAATGCCGATGCCCTCGAGGTTGATGCGTAGCTCCTTTGGTGTAGTTGCTTTCACGAAGTGGTAGGCATCCTCTTTCTGCTCCGGGTCTTTGAAGTCCTCCCACGACATGGGTTCTATGACGGCCTTGTTGAGCTCGACTGCCTCGTAGGTCGCATCGATTCCCCCAATCTCGAAAAGGACAATGGGGTCGGCCTGAGCTGCAGGAGTGACCTCGCACATAGAGGAAGTGGCGGCCAACATCAGTCCCGTCATCATGACACTCAACTTCCCGGCCGCATTCATCAACTTTGATCTGGTACTCTTTCTGGGCATTCGCGATGTAGGGACAGTCTTGAAACCTCGCAAGTTGGGCAGCGGAAACCCAACTCGTCGTAGGACGTTGCAGGACGACTTCTCGGCCTCTTGCAGTAGGGATCGAAGGACACGGTCCCCTTCGGACCCCCTAAAGGGTCTCTCTTGACTTGGACGGGGCCGTGCAAGAAGGAATCTGCAGGCTGTGCGATTGGCACGATATCACGGTGCAAAATGTGGCAGCTCAGGCACATTGGCAGGCCGGCATTACTGAGCGTCACGGAGCCTGGTGGAAGAGCATCTGGGAACGCGTCTGTCACCAGATGTCCATCACCGCCGACGAAGTTCACCTGGCAGCAAGCATTGTGTCCAGAGCGAAGAACGAGCTCAGGAGGAGATGTGGGCACACCCCTACGGAGTGGGTATTCGGACGACACCCTCGACTACCTGAGCCCATCGCAGACCGCGACAGTGGACAGCGCGTCTCATGGGATGTGACACACCAGAGAGCCAGTACCAGAGAGCAATGGCGGTCAGGACCGCGGCGCGTATAGCCTTCCATCACTCTCAAGGGGACAGCAGGTTACGCAAAGTCCTCCTTCAGAGGGCCAGAACCGCTGTCCGACCGATGGAAGTGGGCGAGACTGTGCACTTTTGGAACCAGCCGAAGAATCGCCGCCGAGGCAGATGGACCGGCCCAGCAGTGATTGTCGGGCGAGAGGGAGATAACTACTGGATATCACGCAACGGGAGATGTCGACTGACTACTGCAGAACACCTACAAGAAGCCGGAGAGTATCTACGTATGAAAGGAGCACAAGCAGAAGTGGAGAAACTGCTGGAGGCCGACTTCGATGACGAGGGAACCTTTGACGTTGAGAAATTTGACACCGATGAAGAGATGGTTGATGAGGTTTGCGAGGGTGGTGTTCCTTCGGACTGCCTCGACTACCAGCCCAGCGAGCCAGAACCAGATGAAGGCGGAGTTCTCCTACCACCTCTCCAACGTTAACCTCCCAAGCGGCTCAAGCGAAAGACCAGACCGGAGGACATTGTCACCGACCACGACGTCAACGAGGCCCACATCACGAGAAAAGTGCTCACTCAGCGGGGAGTTGAGAAGAGACAAGAGAAAGAACTCAAGGCAGCGGAAGCCACGCAGTGGAAAGAGCAGTTGGACTTCGACGCCTTGGAGCCGCTGAGAATCGAGGAGAGCCAACAGGTGCTGCGCTCGGTCAGCAGAGACCGAATTCTCAAGTCCAGGTGGGCCTACAAAGACAAGAATTGGCCCAAGAGGAAAACCGAGCAGAAATGTAAAGCCAGGCTGGTGATCGCAGGCCACACAGATCCCGACCTGATCCATGGCCTCACCACCGACGCCCCGACCCTGTCGCGACCAGGTTTGCTATGTCTACTCCAACGACTGGCTAATGGGCTACAAGACGAGGACCCGTGGGTCGCCGCCGCCGGCGACATCTCCGTTGCGCCTTCCTCACCGGAGGCTATTTGAAGCGAGAGGAGGAGCTCTTCCTGTACCAGCCGACCACCGGCTTCGCGGGCCTACATCCTGAACAGCTAGTACGAGTGAAGAAGAACTCACGAATGGTGGCAGGACTTACAGAACGGGATCAAAGGGATCATGCTGGACATCAAAGGGGAGCAGTACGTTTTCGATCAATGTCCGCTGGACCCTTGTGTGTTTCCACTGCGACGTGTTGTGGCTGGGAAGATGTGCGGTCGGCCAACCCAGTCATGTGGACGACCTCTTGGTGATCGCGCCCACCGGCGTCAGCCTTGCTGTGCGAGCCGAGTTGCCCAAGGCTTTTCCAGTCGACTCTTGGGAAGAGGAGGAATTCACCTACCTCGGCTCCGAGATAAAGTGCGAAGCGGACAATGTGATGCTGAGGCAGAGGCCCTACATCGAGGACAGGCTCTTCACGGCTGACGTGCCCAAGAACTCCTGCGACGAGGACGTCGCAAGCCCCGACTGCATCGCCGACAACAGGAGCCTGATAGGGGCACTCAGCTGGGTGTCGGCCCAGACGAGGCCGGATTTGACGTGTTCGGTATCGATGGCACAACAACTACAGAAGTGTCCTACCTACGGCGACGTCAAGTTCACCAACTCCATTTCCTTGAAGGCGATGAACCACAAGGATGAAGGACTCCGCTTTAGGAAGATTGATGACGACAACGTCATCTTCCTCATCTACCACGATGCTGGATGGGCCAATACCTACGAAGGGGAATACGATGAAGAAGGCTTCCAGCTCTACGACGAAGACAAACAGAACGGACTGCAACTCCACGGCCCTCCCTCTCACAGAGCTGGAAGGAAGGCCAAAAGAAGGAACTCTCGTGTTGCATCGCAGCTTGGCGAACTTGTGATGATCGCAAACGTCTCCTGCATCACCGGAGGCACCGGATGGAGCTCCATCATCGACTGGAAATCCCGAGCTGGCCAACGAGTATGCAGAAGTACGTTCAGTGCAGAGACACAAGCGTGCGTCGAAGCCCTGGAAGGAGGACAATTCATGCGCTCCGTCTACGAGACCATCTGCACGGGCGAGATGATTAGCGTCGAGAAGGCTACTTACCCGATCGTCTGCCTGAGCGACTGCCGCTCTTTGTTCGATCATATTCACAAAGAAGGGGTACCACGTACCCCGGCTGACCGAAGGTTGGCCATTGACCTCGCTGCTTTGAGGCAGTCCCTGAAACAGGAGCGGTGGAGCCAGAAGCTTCCCTCGGCCTGGATACCGAGCGAATTGCAGCTTGGTGATGTCCTAACCAAGCCACAAGATCCCGCCCACTGGTGGACGTCTGTAAAGCAGCGACTCACCATCCCGATCTCGATAGCCCAGAACGGGAGCATAACCAGTAGGATTCTGCGACAGGAGAGGAAGACCAGTGTGAAGCGGTGTGGTGTTTGTCAGGACGTTTCGTATTACCAACGGTATTGTATGCAGTTCTCATATTGAAGAGGCTTCCCTCCTGCCGTCTTGTGTGCGAGGCATCATCACCGAAGGTTTGTCCGAGCGAAAAGGTGTGCCTCATGCGAGGCTGGGCCCCTTCTGCTGTCGCAAGGAGTGCTTTTTGTAGTTTACCTCGTAGTTTCAAAATAACCCACAACACACGGAACCACAGGGCCCCGTCCCCTTCGTCCTCTTCCCCTCCCCTTCGACACAGATGAGAATGATGGCGATGATGTTGTGCACAATGACGTTGATGTGCTATTCCCAGTGTGGCTGTTGGTGGTACCTCTGCTCTTATGTTGCCTTGGGCTTCGGCACTGCATGTTCATTGCTTTATCTAGATATTCGTCATCATCATCACCATAATATTCATCACTATCATGGGCTTTGGAGCTCAGGGCAGGTCGAAGTTGAGTGGAACTGTATCACATCCTAAGGTCCAAACCCTCAGCAACCGGACGCCCAACCAGCAATAGCCATGGAAGGCGCAGCTAACCGCAACCACAGGGGGAGGGGCAGGGGGGAACCCACACCACAGGGAAGCATAGGGGAGGAGGGGGGATACCATGGGGTGGGGGGGGGGAGGGGGGGCCTAGCAGCGCTGCACCATACTCGGAGTCCAGCGTCTTGCTGATGCCAATCCTCTGTGCCCAGCTCTTCGTTGGGACCTCTGAGAGAGCCGGCATCCGCATCAGCCCGGGTCACTGCAAAGCTTGAGCTCAAGGCCAGAAGTCGTTCCATGGATGCGGGCAGATCCACGCTCGTGCCTGTCGTGCAGAAAGGTCTGCCTAGCGCCGTTGCCGCATGCAGTGAGACTGAGCTCTGCACAGTTGTACTGCATGTCTTCACCCTTCTGTCCCATGTTCAAAGGGCCGTACCTGTGTTTGCCCGAAAAAACCAGCTTCAGAGCGGATTGGAGCCAAGCCAGAGCCTCTCCAGGAAAGGAAATGCAGCCATCCAGCCACCACCCACACGTACCTGCTGAGTCGCACGTGAAGTGAAGGGATGAGCACCCCGTTCTCAGCAGACAGCAGCGCGCAAAGCTAGTTCGACTAAGACAAGTGCGAACTATTCCGAGGTTCCATGAATCATCTTCAGTTGGCTGCACAAGCGCTTCAAGTATGTTGAATCCTGTGCAGGAGCAGCCCTCAACTGCGTTGGCGGGAAGCTCATGCGTCGGATCTGAAATGATTCACAGGGCAGCCGAGACTTGATCAGACAACAGTACCTGGACGCCCATCCCATGTTCTGGCCTGCAGCCCACCATGCGTGACCCGGCAAACGATCTTCTTGCCCGTTTGACCTTTCCATGCTCGAGGAGGAGGAGGAGGAGGAGGAGCAGAAAAGCTATGGCTGAATCTGAGACAAACACTGCCCATGCGATAGACGCAGCGCTTTTCCTACTAAATTGCGCTGTCAGCAAGACGCAACTGGGAAGGGGCTGTGCAAACGTTGTCCTTGACAAGACACCACTGAGGATGTTGGGGGAAGCGCTGCAGCCTCGGGTGGAATGTCTTAGGCCCACCGGTCGATTCACTGCACAATCTCCTCGTTCACGTTAATTATATGCGTCACATTGCATGCACAAGCGTCACACATTCCTGGGCAAGAAACACAGTGCGCCACATCTCGTCTACCTCGTCTGTGTGCGGCGCTGGTTCATACCTCGAGCACGGCACAAGCAGGATCCACGATTCTGCGTCAAACTCCTGCCGGGATCCGAACGAGGAGCCCTTGTAACTCGAGCTGCCTTGGATGTCAAGATGCCCACACTCTCTTTATGGATTTCCGACGCCTGCTCAAATCGCTGTAGGGCTCCCATCTGTGCGCGTGAACAAGGATCAGACGCGACATGCCGGAGCCGCTTGGGAGAGAACAATGCACGTCCGCACCTCTTCTCAGAAAACCGAATTGCTGAACGAATCAAACAATATCAAACAATTGCAACACTGCCTGACAGAACGAACCGATGCATTGCACTGCTCTGAGAGTCTGTGGCCGCAGCTGTGAGCTGGACTCGCTGGGGCACCTCGATGCATCCGAAATTCCCGTCACGCAATGTTGTTACCACAACCCAGACAGATACTTTTCCACCCACGGGTTGTCCTAATGGGCTTGAGACGCTGTCGTGCGGGACTCGGCGGTGACGATGCTGATTGCCTGCACAAACTGGAAGCGTGTCGGAACAGACCTCCTGTGCTGCAAGTGTACTCAATGCATCCAGGTCTCGACTTTGGAGGTGACCATGAGGCATGGCGCAGTGTTGGCTGCCTGTTGTCATGACACGGCCGTGCACTGCATGTGCTGCACATCTCTGCCTGGGTGTCTCCTAGTCGCCGGTTTTTTTCTGCTCTGTCTGTGTGTCTGTTTGTGTCTTCGTGTTTGTGCCAATGTCTGACTGCCATTTGCAATTGTGGGCGTTGGCATCTGCTGTTTTGGGGAGGCAGGTATGCATGTATACATGTGTAAACGTGTGTGGTGAACGTATGTACTGGTGTTTTCTGTACGTATGTATGTGTATATATCTTAGCATATATGTATGGTGTATGTATGTATGTATGTATGTCATGTATTATGTATGTATGTATGTATGTATGTACGTTCGTGTGTCTGTATGTCTGTATGTCTGTATGTCTGTATGTCTGTATGTCTGTATGTTTGTATGTCTGTATGTCTGCATGTCTGTATGCCTGTATGCCTGTATGCCTGTACATCTGTATGTCTGTATGTCTGCATGTCTGTACTATCGTATGTCTGTCTGTATGTATGTCTGCATGCACGCGCAGATGAGCGCATGCCCGTGTGCGCACCCACGCGCCGCTGTGCGGGCATGCATCCATGCATGCGTGCGGGCACATGCAAGCGCGTGCGCGTGCCTGTGCGCGCGTGTTGGCGTGCAAATGCATGCGAGGGAGTGCTGGCGGCGGATGGGCGAGCGTGTTTGCGTGCTTGCATGTTCGCCTTGCGTTTGCTGTTTGCTTGCTGCTCTTGCCCTGCTTCTTCTTGACATCGCCAACTCAATAAATCTGCTTGCAGCACAAATGCAGACAGATTCAAACAGTGAATGGACTTGGCCATGGGCTCCACATCAGGTGTACCGTTGTCAAGATGATGACCTCAAGTCACAGATCGCGGCTCAAGAGTTGACAGTATCGTGAGAACACCGCAACAGTGAATACAGCCTTCATCAAGGGGTCCCAGTGATTGCGCCTGGCACACTGTGCATGAGGCCGTCATACCCTATGCACGTCATACTTTGAGGGGGTTACATTTTAATTTATGCTGCAGTTCCCCTGGGGATCAGGCTAAACTGCATCCGCTTTCGTGCTTCTTGCCATTGATCGAGAAATTCCTTCCTCTACACTCCCGTGACTTCCCTGTATAAGGCCGAGCATCCCCCTTCCATGTGACGTTTCTTAATCGAGCCTCTACAAATCAACAATCCTGTAACGGAGCCTTGTCATGGTCTTTACCGTTTTTGGCAGGAAGTCCACCGGGCATGCATAAGCTTTGAATTTCATCATGCTTCACTGGAGTATTCTCATTCGCGCTGCGCGTTTTCACAGAGCCAGGATTGGTCAGCACAACAGATATGTTGCATCTGTTGTACCAGTTGTACCCTTTGTTGACTCCGATGAACGTGCTTCTGTCGCATGCCCGGACTTCCCTTGCCGTCGCTCTGCCCAGATGTCCTCGGGATTGTACCGACAAGTAGTGACTGGTTGTTGGGTGGCAGGGTCGCCCCCACGTTCTGTTTCAGAGAGGCCGACACCCGTTTCCAGCTGGTTTTGCTCTCCGGATAACCTTGCATGCAGAATTGGCTCTGTCAAGTCATCCTGCAAAAAACTAGGCTCATGCCGGGAATCCTGGCAGGGAACCCGCTCAAGGCACAGCCAGAAATTTCTTCTGTTTTTGAAGGATGCATCTGCAGGCCGGGTGCCCTGTAGAAATGCGTAATAAAATGTGTGTGTGTGTGTGTGCATCTATCTATATATATATACATATATATATACACATATACATAGACAAATACATATCCATATCCATCTACATCCACATCTATATCTACATCATAATATTTAATATGTATATATATATATATATATATGTGTGTGTGTGTGTATTGTTTATGGATTTATAGACATACATACATATCTATATATTTCGCTTTAGGTTTGGGATGTTGGGCTTCATACCCCAGAAGAACGGATGTGTGCACAAGCACCGACAGAGTTGCAGGGATTCTTCTCTCACAGCCTTTGCAATTGCGAGGTGCACTCAGACCTGTGCACACCTTCTCTACTTCAGGGTTTATGGCTTAACGCCTTCCGGCTTGTCCTAAACCCTAAACCCCAAAACCCTTTGAAACAAAAACTAACCTTAAACTTTATACCGTCATTTAAATTCATTATGGCCCTTGTGTCATAGATTGTTGGAGTTGTGTCAGTCTGGCGGGGCCATGCTGCTACACCTCCAAGTATGTTGCAACACATCTGTGGGGGCTTCGGGTTACAGCTCCGCTGCATCTCCGGCACAGCTCTAGCAAAGTTCTGATACATTTCCGTTACCGTTAATGTTGCACTACTGCACCATTGCAATTGCTAATTACTGTACTCGTGTATACTACTACACGCATGTACCACTCTATGGGTACTCGTACGGACGAGTCTGGGGAGCACATCGGGGTCATGTTATTCAAGGTGTGAAACATTTTCGGTGACAACCCCCCCCCCCCCCCACTAACACATGCAACATTACGGCTCCCGGTATAGCCGAGGTACACGAATGTTACAGCTCTCTTCTACATCTCCATTAGAGCTCCGCTGAAGCTCCATTGCAGCCCTCGTGCAGGCCTGCCTCTGCATTACTGCCCAGGACGTCATGCTCATAGTAGAAGCTCCAGAAACATGGTAGAGAACATCGCCAACCCTAAACCCAAAATCCGGCAAGAAAACTAAACGAGCATTAGACCCTAAACCCCACAATCCTGAAAAACAAACAAAAAGGCAAACTCAAAGCCTACACACCAAAACCGTAACAACAAAAAGCAAAACCACTGGCCCCCACTAACCCCATTTAAAAAACAAACAAGTCCCAAAACCATCTACACACAAGAACAACGAGTGTTAAACCCTAAGCCCTAAACTACCAACTTCTGAGGATGGAGGGGCCTCTGCGGTTGATGGCAAAGGCTCTGAGGGATCCCTGCAACTCCCCAGACCCCAGATTCCCGCAGTTTGTGCACCCAACTGCTGGAAGCCCGTGCTGCGCTGCCATGACCCACCCAGCCATTGATTGCCTCCCCAAATCAAAGCAGGCGTCCTCGCTGCGAGCATGCCGGTGACATCGCGCGAGTTCACCGCGGAGCCTCGATGGAGAGCACCGATCACACCCAACACATCCCAACACCCAGCATGCATAAGCCTCAACACGACACACGTTAAGAGCAGCACCAATGCATCTCTGTCTGTGCCTGTCGTCTCGTAGATTAAGCCAGAACTGCAAATTATCGGACGACGGCCTCTCTCATCTGTTGCTCTGCGTGAAGCTTGCCGCTGGACAGCTGCCTGGCCATGATTACATCAGTTGACTAAGACTTGGCACGTGGCTTACTTACTGGCATGGCAAAATCCTCGTTCCGAGTCTGAGCGAAGCTTCGTTCAAGCAATGCTGACTGCATCGTGCACGACTTCATCGGCCCGAGAGCACCGAAAGCTTCAGCCCCGTCTCTGTCAATCTCTGTCAGTTACACGAACTTCCATCACTCCGAGCGCTTTTCTCGATAGCTGGTCGAAGTCCAACACGACGTTCTTGAGCCATGCGGCATTACGATCATGCATAGTGGAGTCACCTTTAATTACCTGATTCCACGTGGAGATTACGTCCAACCAATGCCGGGCGCACTCCACTCTGGAGATCAATGCATTTTGGGAGCGCTCAGCATCCTGTCTCTGCTGCAGGCCTTGCAGGGGTCGTGCGCTCGAGAACTCTGACTGCATGAAGCTACTGAGTAGCTACTGCATCTCACGAGACCAACCAAGAAACGATGCAAAATCTGCATCTTTTTTTCTCCGACGAACACAAACGCACGTCCAGGCCGGCAGGGTCAATGCACCTGTCATGCCCGCTCAAAAGCCGGTATCAGCTGCTCCAAGGCTTGGCCTTCGATTTTGTGCGCCGGTTCAGTCGACGCCCAGCCGGTCGAGAAGGCCTGCAACTATAGTTGGTTTTCGGTCAAGTGGGACAGTCCTCCCAAACACAAGCTTCGACACCCCAGCGACGTGTCCGCATCGTACGATGCTGGTGCTGGTGCTGGCACTGGTGCTGGACTGTGGCTCCTTTCTCTTTCCGTTGCAAGCTTCTCTTGTCTTTTCCTCCGCGTCAAAGTCTCCCCCCTGCACCACGTCCCCTCCCCACCCCACTGCCCCGTCACAGCCGAGCGAACTCCCTGTGCGGGAGCATGCGGGAGCCCACCCTTCCGGGCTTGCACTCCGACGCGTCTTCACATTTCTGGGGGACTACAAAGTGACCTCCCTCCGTGAAGATTCGTTTTTCTTCATCATAAAGGGCTTGTCAGGCCGGCCCCCTTGCCACATGGGCCGCCCCATTGGTATAGGGCTTTGAAGGGAGTGATGCTAGACGTTCCCCTCTCTCTCTCTCTCGCACTCTTTTTGCTTTGCTTTGCTTTGCCTTGCCCTGCCCTACACTGCCCTGTTTTGCCCTGCCCGGCCGCCTCTGCCCTCTGCCCTCTGCCCTCTGCCCTCTGCCCTCTGCCCTCTGCCCTCTGCCCTCGCTGCAAAGGATCCCAACGTTNCCTCTGCCCTCTGCCCTCTGCCCTCTGCCCTCTGCCCTCTGCCCTCGCTGCAAAGGATCCCAACGTTGTTGGACAGCGCCGTCAGAAGATAACACCCGATCATTCCAAAAAACGACATCCCTGATGCAAGCATCAGAGACAAGCACCACAACTCAGCTGCCTGATGCCAGCGATAGCAGCCTACAGGGGCGACGTCTCGCAGAGCAAACAGAAGGAGCAGCTCTTGCCTTCAGCATCTCTCCGTCCGGCAGCTGCACCTGCCAAGTCTCGTGAAACGGGCAACCGTTGCTCTTTCATCCGCTGCTCTTTCATCCGCTGCTCCCGTTCCGTGAGCACCTCGGGCACCTCCTGCGTCGGCTCTCGGAACAACGTCAGCCGCACTGCACCGGAAGGGACGATGGGTACCATCAGATAGCCTCGACAAAAAGCCCTAAGCAGCGGACTCAAGCGAAGTACATGCTACACAATGAGGCTTACCTGCCTTCCACCACACGAGGGCTACCCATCGCAATGACCCGGACTCCTGCTGGCACCTCACGTTACAGCTCTTGTCATGAGTGGAGAGGAAATGTGGCAGATGTGCAGTGGCGAGTGGCGCCTCTCCAACGCATCTCCAAGACTCAGGAGATTCGAAAACAGGGGCGTTCACGTACGCCACCAGGTGGCTGCCAGGCTTCACCTTGGAGCACATGTCATGTGGCGCTGTGCCTCTGAGCGACTGATCCCTCTGAGAGATTTTGCGTCTTTCTGCACCGGATGGCAAGGGTTATCACTGATTTGGGGGGCGCTGGCACGTCCGAGGTGACTGGATTGCCAACTACCGCTGTTTCCACCACTCCTGCTGCTGCCGCCACTGCTGCTACAAGGTTGCTGCACGAGGTGATGACGGAAGTAGCTCGCGATCCGTCTTCTGGACCTGCCATGATTCTCCTTCAACCATTAGCTGGCCCTGGTACAAGTACCGCAATGGCCTGCCGTCTTGTCACTCCAGTAAGCCATGGCCTCATTCCGTGAAAGCCGAAAGTTTTTGATGCCAAAACAACCAACCGATTCCGCATCCGAAAAAGCGCCGGCCGGGCGGCTCCCTCGTCAGCTCCCCTGCCATCTGTCATGGCCCATGGCGGTTTGAAAAGACTGAAAGAGAAGAGAAGAGAAGCGGAGAAGCGGCCCCTCGGCCCCCCCCCCCGGCCCTCCTCGCCAGGTCGCGCTCCGCGAAGATCTGCACGTGCGCGCGGTAGAGCTCCACGCCGTCCTCGGTCTCTTTGCCTCGGAAAGGCTCACGCTCTGTTTTAAGGAGCTGAAGAGGCTCAGAGCCAAAACTGAGACTTGCTGCTGCTCTTGAGGATGCGGAATCGGCCTCTATTGCTCGACAGCAGCTGGACCTGGCAGCTCGGCGATAAGCGAAGCTGGCAGAGAGAGCACCGGAGCCTGAGAGCCAGGTCCATATCCCGGCACATGGTGTTCTGAGTGCTCTCCAATCCAACGGAAGTCCTTCCGAAGAAAAAAACACTCCGGGCTCGCCCGAGGCTGAAGGTAGGCTAATTAGGCCACATCGATTTGAACGCTCTGAATCTCTTGTCGACGAGAGCCGGTCCTCGACAAGCACAAGGACTCCTGCCGTCCCTTCCCGGGGTGGGTAAGACCTAGGAGCTGTCACTGCGTGCGCTATCGTGCGCTTTGCATATCCCACTTAAGCGGCACAAGAGCTGGGGTCAGGTGCTCAGCGTAACCGAACTGCTTGTTCGAACTGGCGAGGATCTTCCGAGCGACGTCCTAGGGTCAACTCCCCTCATACTAAGTTTTCTGTACCACCAAGAGTCCAAGAGTGCAAAATTCCTAGGCTCAAGCATTCCCCTTTCGACTGCAATACCACGCACAAATCTGTCAACACACGGCCCAGGCTCCGGATCTCTGGTCTGCAACCCCCTTACTAACAAAGTCCGCAATGCTGAGCCTCTGACTACATACTGCGCCTGGTATAAGCTGAGGGCGAGCTTGCCTTCGCTGTTCCTCGAGTGTTGGCACTTGCACGCTGCTTCAAACTAGCGCTGGGCTGCGGCAGAAGTTAAGGACAGGGCATGACGGAATGCCATGGCTGGCCCAAGCTGAAAAGTGGCAGGCCAGGCAGCCGCAGGCTGCGTCGCACAATGCGGGCCATCGGCCATGGATGGGAAACATGCTGAATGTGCAAGTGTGCAGGCATGTTGCTGTGGATTGATCAACAGCGTGAGTCTCGAATGAATATCTCAGTGTCTCATTTTGCTTTTTTCACTACCCAAATCTACCCAAGTCATCCACGACTCGACGCAGGAACAAGCATGACAACATCTAGAGTCTGGGAATTAACGACGAGCTTCTCTGCTGCAAAAGCTAGCTAATGTTCCGGACTTTTGCGATGGTGTCAGCTGGCACAGGCCCACGGGTACACTTTCTGCATGGCTGCATGGCAGCTCCCAAAGCCCCAGCCGAGAGCAGTCGCAGCTCTGCCGCTCTGCCCAGTCCCTGGCCTTCGTCAAGAAGTGCTCGCAAAACATCTAACTCTGCTCGCAGACCTCCAGATCCGAAGAGCACATCCAAAGTGCAAAAGGGGAATAGCCCCGCGCCTTCGATCTCGGAGCGCAATGCCCCAACCTTGGATCCAGGCAAAACTTCCAGCTCCTCTTGAATCACGTCACCCCTCCCTGCATGCGCGATGTGCTTCCAACTGGTGGTCTTAGCCCAAAACACTCCCGAATCCCTTCAATCCCGCCAGTACTCGGGGAAAGCGTTCTGGCCATGGTCCATACTTTAGGCGTGGTCCTGAATCCTGCCAGTCTTGGTCCCTGGTGGGAAGCATTTCGGCTGTGGTCTTGATTGCGCGGTTTGGCAGAAATCCACCGGTGGTTTCCGCTGGTGGTCTGCTGGCTCCATGAGGCTGCTTGTCACAACAGTGGCCGACAATGCCAGACGCTTCAAGTTAAAGATTCCAGTTCACAGACAGAGGAATCAGAAACAGAGGCCGAGACACAGGGACACACGCGGCCAGAAACACAACTAAACGAAGTAACAAACATGTTAACTCAGAAACTCTACCTTGCTTAAGTTAGACGTTCCAAAAGCAAAGCAGCACACGAACAGGCACGCTCGCAAACAGACGTGGATCACGGCCGAACATCGACCCAGGAGAGGCGACATCAGATGGTGGTAGGAGCTGTGCCGTCGCATCACCAGCACTTGCAGCAACACTGCCATCGCTCGCAGTGGCAAGCCTCAGTTGCACTGCGCAAGAGAAGCCCCACCCAGTGCCCCCAAAGCTGTTTTCGCCAAGGCGCTGCGTACAGCCAGATGCTGCAGAATGTTCCTGCGTGCCGACAAAAGTACTTAGTGGTGAACAATGGGGCTCGGGCCTCGCATGTCCGCCCTGTCGCCTCCCAGGCAAGCAAGTCTCGCACCCAAAATCTCGCACACTGCTTCACAGCCAATATGAGCGGTGTCTGGCCAAAAATAGAACAGGGGAGGCTACATCAAAATACCTCAGTCGATAAGCTGGCACCAGCGTGAGTGGAACCTCGGCATGAAAGCTGCGGCTGTCTTCAGCAGCAGTCTGCCAAGCACCAAGACCAGCGCCGGAAGTGTCTGATGAAGGCTTCATCGGCAGGGTCCCGCCTCAGTGCTTGCATCAGATGCAAGCGGAAGCTGAACGCATCGTGTAACGCACTGCTTGACGCAAAGCTACATGGTTGAGATTCCAGTGCTGATCGGGATGTGCTTCCTAGGATACCACACCTGCACTCCCACAGGCTGAAGGCGCTGGCTGATGCCTCTCGAAGTCAGCTGCGGGGCCTCGGGGCACCATTTGCAGTCCATGCGGGAAGCATTGCTGCACTTCCCCTGCTTTCAAGAGTCCAACGTCCGGCATTGGTGGGCAGAACGAATTCGTCGCCCTGCCACGCATCGACACAGAGTACCGTACGAGCTGCGAGATGCAGCAAGCATGGATGTCGAAGTTTCTCATGGATGATTCGCTTGGTCGCACCATCGATTGGTGTTGGTTGTCTGCAAGTGCACAGCTCTGACCATCTCTGCAGTATGCAGCAAGATGCAGCTGCATCTGCCATGTTGCACAACGAAGCACGATGCAACCCCATGCTGTCAATGCCAAGCTCAACATATTCCAAAACATCCAGAATTGGTTAAACGATTCAACAGCCGCCCCACTAAAACAGACGCACTGTACAGGGTGTAAACTCTGGGAGTTGACCGAGAAGTTAGTTGTGATAATGCCCTATTTCAATTCAGCCGATCGCCGTAAGAGAGAAGCCCACATGGACACTCCGCCCTTTGCTGATATGTCGGTGTTCCAAAGCTTTCTTGCCTCCCACATCACAACAAGAAACAAATTGAAGGATCGAACTTCACAGTGGCCCCGGGTCTCAAATCCAAGATCCAAGCATTGACATGCCGGATTTCAATCTGGCTTAGATCTTGCAATGCAAGACGGCATTGAAGCACAGGCCGTCGAAGGCTTTCAAAGCCCACTTGCAAGGTCTGACGTCAAGTGTTACAAAGCATCCTGCAGGCGAAAGACACGCGATCGCTACCACCGACGCCAGGCAGCCCCGAAGCTTGGCGGGCAACTCTCGTCAGACTGGACGATGGGCTCTCTTGATGTCGCCTGCTGACCATGAATCCGAACAATCATTCCACATGCTCTGTGATCGACACAACCTGCACAGGCTGCACGGAAGCTGATCGGCGAGGCGTTGCAATCGCCAGCGGCGACGACGACAAGCAACAGCAGCAGCACGTATCGGGCTCTTCCCCGGTTGAGTGGATCTGCGCATGCAGCAATCAACATCATCAAGATCGCCATCATCATACTGACCAAAACCATGAAGTACAGAATAAGAGCTAAATTAATGCTACTCACAACGGTAGCACGAAGAAGGGGCCGGGAGCAACAGCGGCGGAACAACAGCAACGCCAGCAGCGGTAGCAGTGGCGGTAGCAGCAACAACATCAGGCGAGCAGCGATACTGCGAAAAGAAAATAACACTGTCACACCCCTCGCACGAAGGCTCGCAAGCTCGCTGAACAGCATGCACCACAAGAGCGGACAACAGAACTGTTTGCTCCGCTTAGGCATGGGGTCGAGTCGCACGAGCACGCGATCAGCAGACCCTTCCCGGGAACCGACCGCGCACCGAAGTCTCGAAGGGAGTCTGCCCGACCTTCGAAACCCGAGCAACTCCCCAGGCCCAGAACCGGACATTTTATGTTTGTGCATGTACGCACGGTGCGCTCGGTGCGTGCGTACAGTGCGCTCGGTGCGTGCGTACAGTGCGCGCGGTGCGTGCATACAGTGCGCGCGGTGCGTNTGCGTGCGTACAGTGCGTGCGGTGCGTGCGTACAGTTCGCGGTGCGTGCGTACAGTGCGTTCGGTGCGTGTATACAGTGTGCGCGGTGCGTGCGTACAGTGCGCGCGGTGCGTGCGTACAGTGCGCGCGATGTGTGCGTACAGTGCGTGCCGTGAGTTCACGTACAGTACGCGTGGTGATTGCGTACAGTGCGCACGGTGCGTGCGTGCCGTGCGTGCGACGGTGCGCGTAGTGCGTGCGTGCAGTGCGCGCGATGTGCGTACATTTCGCGCGGTGTGTGCGTACAGTGCGCGGCGCGTGCGTGTGCGCTGCACACGGGGTATACGCTATGCAGGTGCGTGCACGTGAAGTGCGTGCGGTGTGTGCATACAGTGTGCGGTGCGGCGTGTGCGCGTGCGGTGCGCACGATGCGTGCATGCAGGTCCGTGTGTGTGTGTGTGTGTGTACAACCCTGTCACTAAGGGAACTGAAGTGCATCAGAAAAAGCAGGGGGCCAGCGGAGAGGCAGGTAAGATGAGTGCGTGCGCTGGCCAATGAAGACCGCGCACTCATCTGNCACTAAGGGAACTGAAGTGCATCAGAAAAAGCAGGGGGCCAGCGGAGAGGCAGGTAAGATGAGTGCGTGCGCTGGCCAATGAAGACCGCGCACTCATCTGCCTGTCCTCTCGTGAAAACATACCTGCTATGAATTCGGAAACGGGCAGTGTGAGGATCGAAAAGATGTGATGGTAGGCTACGATCGTGGGAATACGTGCTAATCCATGTTTGGCTTCGGTCAATCCAGGGTCAATCAAGTGTGTCATTCGGCTGGAAATCTGTCATAGTGCCAGTCGTGAGGCGCCAGCTTTATCTAGAAAGCTCGGTGGCCACACGTGTGAATGCTCACCTTCGGGTGCAACAATTCTCCTACATTCTCTCCTACAAACCCATTGCAAGATGTCGGGATAGCGTCCACTTGTGATCCTAAATGCGACAGGCCACCAAATGCGACATCCACTTGTGTCTCCTAAATGCGACATCTACTAAATTTCGACATCCACTACTCTACAACTTGCGACCTGCAGGGCTGCGGCTCCGACCCGTGAACTCCCACACTGACCCAACAATGATGCTACAGTGTTTGGGGGGCTGCGGCTTTGCCTGCGAACTCCCACACTGAACCAACAATAACCTGGCAATGTTGGTGCGGCTTTGCCTGCGAACTCCCACATTGACCGAGAACAATTCTGAAGCTACAGTGTTGGGGGGGCTGCGGCTTTGCCTGCGAACTCCCACATTGACCTAACAACGAAGCCACAGTGTTNTGCGGCTTTGCCTGCGAACTCCCACATTGACCGAGAACAATTCTGAAGCTACAGTGTTGGGGGGGCTGCGGCTTTGCCTGCGAACTCCCACATTGACCTAACAACGAAGCCACAGTGTTGGGGGGGCTGCGGCTTTGCCTGCGAACTCCCACGCTGAATCAACGATGACATGACAATGTTGGGAAGGCTGCGGCTTTGCCTGCGAACTCCCACATTGACCATGTCTTCATCCAATATTTTCTCACCCCTAAACCCTACACCCTAAATGCCAGGTTAAGACGAAGATGTACACAGCGAGCGCACTTCTCCACTCGTTGAGTACTCTTTGCGTGCGTGCTCATCACCCTTTCATTTCATCGTCCTGTCTCCTTCCAATTTCTTTCACTCATGCATGCACCACGAAAACCAGGAGCGTNTTGAGTACTCTTTGCGTGCGTGCTCATCACCCTTTCATTTCATCGTCCTGTCTCCTTCCAATTTCTTTCACTCATGCATGCACCACGAAAACCAGGAGCGTGCATCTCCCATCGTTTTTGATCCTCTCGCACACGTGTTCATCACCCCTTCATGTCACCGTCCTGTCTCTTTAAATCCTCCCTCACTCATGCATGCACCGCAACAACCAAACACTGTTTGCTTATGTTGGAACGTGTGGAGTGCGCTTCGCCTATGTTGGAACGTGTAGACTGCGGTTTGCCTATGTTGGAACGCGCAGAGTGCCGTTTCGCCCGTGTAGAGTGCGTTTTGCCTATGTTGGAACGCGTAGAGTGCGGTTCGCCTATGTTGGAACGTGTAGAGTGCGGCTTGCCTATGTTGGAACGTGTAGAGTGCAGCTTGCCTATGTTGGAACGTGTAGAGTGCGGTTTCGCCTATGTTGGAACGCGTAGAGTGCGGTTCGCCTATGTTGGAACGTCTAGAGTGCAGCCTGCCTATGTTGGAACGTGTAGTGTGCTGGTCGCCGGCGACATCCACTTGTGAATCCTAAATGCAACATCTACTAAATGCGACATCCACTACTCAACAACTCGTGTTCTGCAGCCATGAACTCGTTCCCGTGAAAGCAGGGGCTCATCATATGCAGTACTACCCCTTCCAAAGGGCATTTGTGTGTGTACAACCCTGTCACTAAGGGAACTGAAGTGCATCAGAAAAAGCAGGGGGCCAGCGGAGAGGCAGGTAAGATGAGTGCGTGCGCTGGCCAATGAAGACCGCGCACTCATCTGNAGGGGGCCAGCGGAGAGGCAGGTAAGATGAGTGCGTGCGCTGGCCAATGAAGACCGCGCACTCATCTGCCTGTCCTCTCGTGAAAACGTACCTGCTATGAATTCGGAAACGGGCAGTGTAAGGATCGAAAAGATGTGATGGTAGGCTGCGATTGTAGGAATATACGTGCTAACCCATGTTTGGCTTCGGTCAATCAAGGGTCAATCGTGTGTGTGTGTGTGTGCGGGTGTGTGTGTGTGTGTGTCTGTGTGTGTGTGTGTGTGTGTCTGTGTGTGTGTGTATGGGGGTGCATGCGTGCATGCATGCATGCATGCATGCATGCGTGCGTGCGTGCGTGCGTGCGTGCGNGCATGCATGCATGCATGCATGCATGCGTGCGTGCGTGCGTGCGTGCGTGCGTGCGTGCGTGCGTGCGTGCGTGCGCGCGCGCATGCGGTGCGCGTGGTGTGTGCGTGCGACACAAGCGGCTCGTATGCACCATGATCAGTCCACACGTGCAACTCAGAGTCTGCTATTGAAGCAGCGATGACTGGAGCCCATGTTACGACGAGCATGTGCAGACTCTCTACGACATTTTGCGCGCCGCGATCGTGCTTGCAAAGATCCTTCCTCGGTTCTGATTCTCTGTACTATACACTTGCCACCGGCCGGACGTCAAGCTTCACTATTGGGGCTAGGCACACGGTCAAGAGTTTGTACGGTTCGCGTAGGCTACAACCTTTTTTTGCACAACTCATATGAAAAAACAGTAAAACTAAAGGGAGCAAAGTTTGTATGTCAGGAGTTTTTTTGTGTTTTGCGTCGTACGCACACACACACACACCAGCTCACCATCCACACAGATCGCAGATGGCTCTTTTACCTTCTGTGCATTCTTGCTTCTTTTTGGTGTGGCCGTTGACCGCAGTGATCATGTAGAGTGAGTGCGGCGGAAAAAAATAAATGAAATCTATAGCTGAAAAAAGCTATACAAAATTCGGAAGAAACAACCAACCATTATCATTACAATTCTGACAATTCTCTACGGGAATAAAATAGCCCGGGCCTAAGATTGATTCTAGATTCTGAATTCTTGATTCACGATTCTACATTCAGCTGCTCCATGCTGCTGCTAAACTTAGACTTAGACGTAGACAGCCCCTGCACTTTAGATATGGCGGGGGACGGGCACAGCGAGCAGAACAGATGTGTGCCGCGCACATTGTACGTGTGCACCGCTCGCGCGTGGCTCCGCGCGCACGCGCCCACCGCACACCGTACGCGTTTTCAAAATTGGTTGGCTTATCTTCAAAATTGGTGGGCTTATCTTTAAAATTGGTTGGTTTAACTCCAAATTGGTGGGCTTATTTTCCGCGCAGTGTGTGCGTACATTGCGCGCGATGCGCGCGCGTACGGTGTGCGCGCGCAGTGCGCGCGGTGTGTGTGCGCATGGCGCGCATACAGTGCGCACGTTGCGCGCGCACACTGCGCGCGGTGCAACGTGCAAAACGCGCGGTGCGAGCACACACTGCGCGCATCTACGGTGCGCGCGGTACACATCTGCTCTGCTTGCAGTGCCCACCCCCCCGCTACATCCATCCTCCCTCACCGCCCCCACTGCACCCGGTCACCACC
>BGNK01001909.1:62500-64341 GCA_003297005.1 Symbiodinium sp. clade A Y106 | reverse complement strand
CTAGCAGAGTACTGACTACAGCCGTGCGCCTGTAGGAAAAGGAGACTCCTGTGTGTCTGTGTTCCTGTACGCCTTGCGAGGGGATACACGCCCAGGTTACATCTCAGGGGGGGGGGGCTGGGGTTAGCATGTGTATATGCATATACATAGACATAGACATATAATATGTTAAGTAATAGTCCATTCGGTTATATTGTATCATATTATGTTTATATAAACTACCTCATACTCGATTAATTAGCATACTATCTTACATATATTCTAGTCCAGTAACATATAATCTGCTATTGTATATTGTAGTAGACCATATTTTGCTATACTGTGAATTACAGATAACGCATTAGGGTATATGTTATGGTAGGAGACAGTATGGTATGATATGGATACGGCATAACAAGATGCGATGGGTTACATCATGCTGTAGTAACATATTACATTGTGCAGCAGCTGCTATACTGTATTGTACTATACTTTACAGTATACACTATATAGTCAACAGTATTCACTTCATGATATGTAGTTATGTGTATATGTTAGACCAGCTTCATGAGATAATTTGTAGACTAATATTACATTATATGTGGTAGATATTACATGTTGAATTTTGAAGGTTACATATTATTTGCTATGCTTCAGATTATATTCTTTGCCGCATACTACATGATACAAAAGATGTATGTAGATAGATAGGTCGATAGGTAGACCGATAGATGGATAGATAGATAGATGGATACTTGCTGTTTTTATGTATACATATATACTAACGTATACATTCAACCTTAAATAGCAATCTCATGTTCTTTAGCCTGAGGAACCTGAATATTTTGTATTGTACTAGATACATATATACTTAGAGAGATGTTACAATGGATTTCCTACCTCAGCCAAAGATAAGAGATGAACGTCTGGCTAGAGGTTGCCGAGTGTTTATATATATATATATATATATACTTATTTATTTATACATACTCATGCATTGACATTTTGCTATACATATCTATATACACAGCTACACATTATATGTGCTGTTCTATATCTAGGATTACATACGACTGGGAAACCAGTACATATGTATATATATATATGCACGTGTGTACATGTGTGCGCATGTACCTAGCTATAGAACCCATGTGCCAGCTTTCGGCACGCACCCCCAAGCAAACAGTTAAAGAGTATCCTTCCCGAGTTCGCCCTTGTGGCTCCGATGTGAGCCTGTTGTTCCGGATTGGAGCCTATTTAAAGTGTTTGACAATACCGTCCTGGCGCTACATGTTCGGAACACTGCTCCGAAAGCAACGAGACCTGCTCAAAATGACTCACTGCCAAATCAGGTTCATGAAATCTTTGGATTCCCATAGTTGAGTCCTAGAACCTAGTCCCATAATAAGCACGAGTAAGTATGTAGAAGCTGCAGCGGCCTTGCCGTACGCTAGTCGGAACCGATGCCCGTGAATCCTGAACCTTCTGATCCCTCGCCGGGGCACCACCAGTGCTGGCTTCGGGCCTCCGCATCCTGTTCCTGGTTTCATACCGAACTTGTAGGGTTTAGAGTTGAGAGGTATAGGCGGTTACGATGCCAGATTTATATACATAGGACTAGACAGGAATGGCAAATATTTCTATGCATTACAGGTCCTATGTCAGGCTTCTTGAGTTTGGGTGCTCTTGGGTCCGACCTCGCACCTATCTGGGCTGTGCTGTGGCATCCTGCTGCTTCTGCTGCTCCTCCTTCTCCTCGTTCTCGTACCGCTACTACGTTGTACTCAAGGTCAGTTGCACCCCCGACATCACTGTCACCATCACCGTCAGCATGTTGTCGCACGCGCTGCCAGTCAAGGTTT
>BGNK01001909.1:0-60000 GCA_003297005.1 Symbiodinium sp. clade A Y106 | reverse complement strand
TGGGCTTTTGCCATGGGGTCCGAACACCACAAAAAAAGGGCTACATTGCCGCATCGAGCTTTGCAAACCGGTTACACTTGACGGGTTCAAGGATTGCAGATAAATCATCTCCATAGAGGTTCTGCTTGTCAGGACTCTACAAGCCTTCATCAGACAGTAATGCTGGTCCAAGTGACTTGGTATGTCGTATTGCTGGAAGGTTTGGGAAGAAGCCTTTACCCTCGACCTTAAGCCTGAAATTAACCACGAGGCACAGTAGTCTCCGGGGCCTGGAGTCGTCACCAGAGACGTGGAAACCCACGCGGGTCAACGCCTCCTGGTATGCCTCGCGGACCTGTCGCCGACTGTGTCTCTGTCACATCAGGTGCTGTTAAGGGCGGTGGTGGTGGTGGCAGTAGTAGTAGTAGCAGCAGCAGTAGCCGTTGTAGGAGTAGTCGCCCGTCGGTACTAGTACGCAGTATGTGAGTAAGTATGCAGTATGTCAATCGTAGTATGGTGTTATGTAGCACGTCGCGACAATATCATGTCGCAAGTAGCCTCAGAAGGTGGAAAAGCAGGTAGCATGTTCTCACTCCGAAACAGCAAGTATTTAGTGCATAAGGGGTAGTGAGCAGTACCTGCAAGTGGTACGAGTAGTGAAAACCAGAGTCATAATACGGAGGAGGATGGTGCAGAAACAGCAACCGCGGCACAGTGCAGCAGCAGCCTCCACGGTTGCAGCAGCAACGGAAGTAGTGGTGTTGCGCAGTGGCACTGCGTGTGGGAGACAGTAACGATAGTAATCAATGGCCTACATCTTAGAAGTAGTCTCAGAGGCAGAAAAGCAGAACCGAATGGTTCCTGAAGAGGACCACCTTTGGACATAGAAGCCTGCAAAACCCTGAAAGATCCCCTGGAGTTACACGACTTTGGAGTAGAGGAAGATAGAGAGAGAGAGAACAAGAAGAACGCTTTCCGCTTTGTTCGGCGTTCATCCGATGCAGCTCTTGCCACTAGTAGTCGTGTGGCTCAATACAGAGCCTCATCCGACAGAACATGGCTTCAGGCTGACAGCTGTGCATTCACCTTCTATACTTGTTGCATGAGTTAATTATCATGGGAAGCTTGAAAGACGATCCCGTTTCCATTGCCGACACATTGAGATTTCTGCAGGCGCATCCCTAAAAGCCACTAATGTGACCTCCTGATTAGTAAAGGCCCCGTCACACCTAAGCTCGGCCCGGAACTCAATAGTGCAGCAGCCCCCTCAATAGAGCTAAACTCGGCCTGCACGTAATAATAAACTCCCCCTCAATAGTCGTAATTCCCGTCCTGGCTTGATTTTTTTAAGGCTTATGGAAATAAACACTCCTACGACAAAATGATGCCTTGGAAGAGGAGAGACAGAGACTGGCAAGATAGAGGAGACACAGAAAAGAGAGATACAACTGTACTACTGTACTTCTACTGCACTACTACTGTACTACTGTACTGAGAGCCCCGGCCCCCAAACAACTTAGACCCCGGCCCCCCAAACAACTAAAGATGATCAGGGAAGCGGACCCCCCCCACCACTAAAACGGATTCGGGATGTTCAGGGCAGGTGGGGCGGGGGGGGCAGTTAGCAGAACCCTTGCCCGTTTTGGGCTGATAGTACCACCAGCCTACCACTAACCCACCCATTAGAAGAGTATTCCTGTACCCCCCCCTACACCCCACCCAATATATCACCACTACTACCCCATTACCAATACCATTGTAGGAATAACCAAGTAACTCATCTATATTCCCGAAGGTGGTATTATCGTCCCAAAACGGGCAAAGGTTCTCTTATAGATTTTACTAGGTTTAGTTTCAAATGCTGTAATCATAGTATACTTATAATGCAATGCCTCTTATAAATAAAGTATGCTTATATTAAACTTATGAATGCATTATCCGATGTAGTTTAGAGAACGATTTGTTTTCACTGGTTTGCTCTGGTTGCTTACTGCCGATATCCTTTACCTCATTGTTCATAGGAATTTCAATTATCACCTTATTGTCCTGCTTGCTAGAAAATAATTCTCAAGAAGTTCACCGTTCAGCAATAATTGCCGTGTGTGATTAAACACATTGTCAATTTCCGACGGCTTGTCAACTTGCTTTTAATGGTATTTCTGACTATACTATCTCCTCTTCTCTCTGCATCGAACACAATTTGCAAATAATTTGTTGTTCTTGCTGTATCCGAATTCTTCAACTGTCTTTTAACCGTGACACCTTGAGCATTGATTTTTTAACCCTCCATGTTACATATCAAAGACACTATCATTCTAGGTCATTTTTTGTTTATCATTATATACTGTCCATTCCATCAAGGCATTCGCAACAAGTAGCCGTTGTTCCTTAGCGCATTAAATACCTACCTGTTTTGCTAAGATAATACCTCTTACAATATACTAAATTCTTCAACTTCTTACATCTAACACATTGCTGATCACAATGAGGAGGGTAATGCTCAGTATTAAAATCATGCTTTTTTATCAACATATAATGTCATATTAAATGAACTTACAATATTTTTCATTTTTTGAGAATTATGAAATGCATTGATGCCAAACAAATTAACTACATGCTTATGATGCAGTGATGTTTTAGAATACTTGTCAGGGACACGCGAAATGTCGCGTGCGCTTCGCGACTCTTGCAACGACGGGGTTCTGTCATAAGACTCTAGAACATATTTGCTAATATTAAACTAAGGAGTGAAGATATTCCTAAAGTAGAACCTATAGACATACCCAAATACAATTATAAGAATAGTAAATATGAAATGATGCAAAGTCTACCTGCAAGAATGTTATGTGTTGCTTCTTCAACGGGTGGCAAATCTGTTTTAATGGAAAACCTGATTTTAAAAAATCTACCGTGGTTCATTTGAAAGGATATACATTTTTAGCCCCAGCGTTCATGTTGGAGGGCAGTCAAGAACTATATTACTGACGTAATGAAAGCGGATACCGAAAAAGAAAAAGAAACCTATGAATAATATGATCCAATTGCCTTAAAGCATATTAT
The DNA here is from genome assembly GCA_003297005.1 of Symbiodinium sp. clade A Y106. NCBI lineage: Eukaryota > Dinophyceae > Suessiales > Symbiodiniaceae > Symbiodinium > Symbiodinium sp. clade A. Next base: position 56,961 of record BGNK01001909.1, on the reverse strand, counting down.
AGAAACACAACTTAAGGTAATAGATTTCCAGAAGAAGAATAAACAAAAGGAGTTATTCAGTACTGTAAGGGGTGGACGACTTTGCCGATGACCCGAAATTTGTAAGATACTCTAATATCTTGCATGGGTTGTTCACCCGTGGAAGACACAATGCCATCTCATGTATTTTTATCAACACAAAAATATAATGTCTTAGCACCTATAACAAGACTTAATGCCTCAGCACTTTTCATATTCAGGCTGAAGAACATGAACGAGGTAAATAGTTTCTTTGATCAGAATAGCGCCCTTGTAGACAAGACAACAATATATAACATGTATCAACGAGCGGTGAATTTTGCACCTTACTCATTCTTTTATATAAACACGAATGCTAAAGATGTGAATAACATGTTTTATATGGGTGTTTGTCAAAATTATGGTCCCTTTTTGGGTCCCTATTATAATACGGCACCTATTGTTTAGGGTGCCCAAAAAAGGACCTTAATTTTGACAACTACCCATATAAATTTTGAACAGCGCTTTGAAATAGGTGATGAATAATATTATTTTCAAAAATTATTATTATTAATCATCATTGTGAATGAAACTTCTTGTTCAACTTTGTTATCTCTCCTCTCATCGTTGCAAGTCCTTTTTTCATTGATTTTACCATTTCTGATAACTCATCTTTCTCACTAGTAAGATGCTGAACTGCCCCCCCCACAATATAACTGCTGTTTTAGTATACTCTAAAAATTTCATGCCATCATCATTATAATATATTATTTTGTCCGATTCTTTGGGCACTTTAGCGTTTTTTGTCGTCTACTATAAATCCGATATGACTTTTTTGCTATCATCATTAATAAAGTTATGTCTTTGTTTTTAGTATGATTTACTGCTTTGCAACATTATATTTTGTATTTATATCTTTAATGTTGTCTTTCAATTTAGAGTCTGATGTTTCAGTTAAAGCAACACATGTTACATCCCCGTTAATATCTGCATTTCCTGTTGTTGTTAAAACACCATATACATCAACGCCTGTATTTGTTGCGTCTAATCTTGACAAATTATTATGTAATACTTAATCTTATGAACCCATCAGTATCTGGATTATTTATTAACACTCGTTGTGATCCTGCGACATCAACATGCGTTATTTCCAAATTGCCCAATAAATTTACTTCTCCGTTTGCTAATTGAATGTCTGGTGTGCTTCCTATCGTTCCATTAATTTAATTAGTTGCTCTATCAGTATCACCATGTCTTATATCTAAATCATAATCACTTCCATTCAGGGTTTCTTTTATTGATGACGAATGTTGAAACATAACTCGCCACATACGTGTAAATTCGCATTCGCAGTTATATCACCAACACTGTTAAAAGTTGAATTATTCGTAACTGCTCTATTCATGGTAATTCGTGCTGGATTGTCGTTTAGTTGTAATGCGATAGAAGATGTTGTGGGATCATCTGCCCTACTACTTTGTAATGAAAAATTAATTTCATTTGTTGATAGAACATTTAATGAATTATTTGCGTCTGCTCTTTAAAATATTCTGCTTGAAGTATTAATATGAACATTTCCATCAAATGTTGATGTATTTTGTAATGATGATGTGCCACCAAAAATTACTATTCCCACCAGCTACATTTGGTTTATTTGATCCTTGAACTACTCCAATACTTAAACTTAAACAATAAACACCATTCTCATTTGCCGTGTTCAATACAAGTAACGAAGAGCTGTCGTTGCTCGTGCTATATGCATTAATATTACATGAGTTAAATCTTATATAGCCTTGAGCATTTGTTACTGTTAAAACATTACTGGCATCTGTTGTATTTTTATAAAGTGTAAGTCCTGAATTAAATCCAGAAGTGTCGTTTTCATAATTTATAGTATCTTTAAAATAAGTTGGCGCTTAAGCTGTATGAAGAACCGGAATCGCTTCTAAACCAAAGCCAAGCCATGAGAGGGCGAAGGGCCAAATGAGGGGACATGCTGAAGATATATGAGGAACCGGAATCGCCAAATGAGAGGGCGAAAGGCCAAATGAGCGGACGCGCAGAAAATATATGATGAACGGGAATCGCCAAATGAGGGGGCGTGTTACAGATATTGTAGAAGCCAGAAAGTTGGAACATGACTATCCTCGTGCCCTTAAGGTAAAGTACAAGGGATCCTAGCACTAATCCTCCTAAAGCCATGTTCCAACTTTCTGGCTTCTACTATATATGATGTTATGAGGGGGCGCGCTTAAGATGTATGATGAACCGGAGTCGCTGCCAAACCAAAGCCAAGCCGAGCCGAGCCGACAGCTAAGCCAAGCCAAGAGAGGGGAGGTCAAAGAACAACAACAGGGGGNCGGTACTGTTGGAAGGGACTGGGGGAAAGCAACAACAGTGGGGGGCGAGGGGGGGTATTGTCGTTTGTTGGAGAGAGGAGGGGGGGGGGAGGGGGTACTGTCGCTGTTGGAAGGGAAGAGGGGGGAGAACAACAACCCCCCCAACCCCGTTATCGGCTACATCTGGCTTTGGCTGTTTTATGTAACTCTGAAACACAAACTCCAAAGGCGCATAATGAAGACAGCTGGCAGCGCACATACCAAACCCCGCAAGCGAATCCAAACCTTCTCGGGCAAACAACGAAGGGGACGCGAAATCCGCAAACCTCGGGCCATTCAAAATCTACAATGCGAACGCAGAGCACGGATTGAATAGCTTCAAGAGTCTCTGTACTATCCACTTCGAAAAGAACTTTGCGCTGTCTCTTCTTTGTGAAAACTTGAGCAGCTCCAGTACGTGAAGCATGAGCATGCTTTCTGCAATGTAGTGTAAACCTACTGAACTTACTGAACTCTGCTCAAGCGCCATCGCATCACATCGCATCGCAAACAGTGTTGTAAAACAAGTACCAGGAAGGGAACCGGAGTTTGAGACACAATAATAAATAGCAAAATCCCCTACACGAGTCGTAGCCATACGAGTATGAGTGATAAGGTTGCCGGGAATCTGCACCCAAAGCTATGTAAGGACTGTAAGGGGTTGTAATGAGCAGCATGTGAAACATCTACATTACCACATGGCCTGCTTGAACTCTTCGGTGCTGCCGCCGGCGTCAGGGTGTGCTTTGCGAATCCGCTCGCGAAAGGCCTGCAAAGAGGTCTACCCTCAGGCTGGCAGTACTGCAGAAGACCAAGCGGGAAAACAGCAACAACACTCATGCGAGCAGACTTCCACTGATGGTGCCGGAGTTTCAAAATTCGGATCTCTATTTCTTGACGCTGGGGGCAGCGGAAGTGCTAATCTCAACGTGTCACCTACAGTTCCACCTGCGAGCGATCCGAGGGGAGAATACCAAGCTCAAACATCTCGCAGCCGGCACCATCCGAGACCCTGAAACGAAAGTCACCACATATGCTATCCAACCAGAAGCACATCGGCCGTACAACGCGCAAGTCATATCTCGCAAGGGTTTGCGGGCTTACCGTATCTGACCTGTTTTGGGGATGAAGGTGTGGAGCGAGAGCAAGATTAAAATTGCTCGTCGAGCTACACCAAGAGACGATTGGCAGGTAAGAGCGCAGCTTGATGCCCGAAAGCAGGAACCTCTGGCGAGCATATCCCCCAACACTTGAAGGCCAAACCTCGGCAGTTGCTCACCAGCCGAAGGAAATATCCTACACAATGCCCAATAAAACCATATGTGCAGATGTAAATAAACAAAGAAATAAGTACACATAACTATGAGTACATACATGTATACACATATGACAAACGAAATGGCATGCAGCTAGTTACAGCACAAAGCTGCGTGAACCTCTGCATCACAGCTCCGGGCCTTCTTGACCTCATCGCGGGTCGCACTCGCCTCCACACCGAGCACAGTGAAGGGGTCCCGGCCCTGGGCCCGGCGAAGCCTGAGGCAGGCTACGTCTAGTGATGTTAGCCATGACAAAGTCCAGGGTTGAGGGGTTCGACACCTCAATTCCGAGATTCCTGATGAAGGAGCCCTACATTAGTTATGGCTGAGCTATTGGTTTTCTAAATGACCGGGGGCTTCGCGATGAGACTAAGACTTTCGGTACATGGACACTTGATCAAGCATCTCTGGACTCGTGGCTGGGGTGGGTTTGGGGACACGTGTCAATGATTAGAGCAGAGTTGCGAGGTATGAACATGGAAAGCTACGTTTTCCGTAGGGCGCATGGAAGAGTACAATGTTGGGAAAACTGACTCAGGCTCCCGCAATAGAGTTTGTCACTGAAGGAGCGGGACCGGCTGGGAGATGAGAATCTATACTCAACTTCAGCTTCAGGGTTTGCGGTTCGGAAGCAGAATCGCCCCTGGCATGTCTTTCGGGAAAACTCCTGACTTAGATCCCGACAAAACCACGCTGTCTCAGGGGCTCTGGAAAATGTCGCCGAACGCGCGGTTCGCAAAATAGAAAGCAAATCAACAGAGCCAGAGGGCCGTTGCAAGGCAGTTTCCTCCGCAAAATGAGACCATAGAAGATCCTGAATAGGAACCCTGTTTAAGAAGCCTCCTGACAATGAGGAAGGACGAGGAGCATCCGTACTAGTGGCCGCGAGTAGGGCCCGCAGTGGCTGACAAAGATGCTGCAAGCGCCTTTTGGGCTGCTGATGCCCACCCTCGGTGGGGGCGGAGAGGCATGGTATCCTTATAGGACAGGAGGTGCAAGCATGAACGAAAAGCAATCGTGCTTACATGCACCGAAACGCACGAACACAAACTTCAATGTGTAGAAATGTATGTACGTGTGCATGCATGTACAAGTGCATGTATGCTTTGATTCGTGGTGTGCTATGATGGATCCAGTAGAGGCCTCTGCATGTGAGATGCTTTCGGCTGCCACATGCAAATGCTTGGCTTGCAGGGTAGACGAGGGTCCAAGAAAGACTCCAGCACACGCAAAAGAAACTCGTTGGCTGCTTGTGGCTTCAAGCCTTCAAGCCCCGAAGCTTGCTTGCGACGAAGGATCCAGGCGAGGGTTTCCTTGGCAAGGTGACAACCCAGCAGCGCGACACCCAAGGCAGCCGCCCTGGTGTCCGGATGCGAGGGAGAGCTATGGCACATAGTTTACAAAAGTTCGGCTCCGGACTGATGTAGGCGGGACAAGGAGCTACAGTAAACCGTGAATGCTGCACACCGTACTCATTTCCAGGCACACTTCTCTTAAGCCCTCCACCCTTGAATAGAGGAAGTGGCTCCACGAGGGTTAATCCACTCAGCCACTCAGGGTTCAGGGGCCAAGGGCCAACAGGGTTGAACGTTTAGGATGCAGGCTAGCGAAGTCTGGATTCAAAGCGAGTTTAGGTCAAAGCTTCGGTTCGAATAGCTCAGTAGCTCAGGGTGCAGCCCTTAAGTTTGAAACTGTCTCACCGACAATCCTCCAACCTGCGTAACTTGAATGCCAGGTGCCGAATCACGATGAAGGGTCTGATCCGGCAAGCCAAAACTGCCGCGAAAGACCCTGAACTACGTTCACACGCAAATGCAAGCAAAACTCTGAACGCTACCAGCCTGACCTTCACCGTAATCTACAGCCCGATTCCGTTATCCATAAAGCACCAGACTTTCTGCAGCCTCTCTTATAGGCCTAGCCCCAAGTCCTGAGACCTTCAGAGTGCGGCGAGGTAATGAGATTCAAGAGTTTCGGGTGTTGCTGAAGGAGAGAGAGAAGTATGGTGTCGTGATTCAGGTTTCTGCTTTAGTGTTTTTTGAAGTTCAGGGTGGCGGCTCAGTTTGACTTACCACAAGGGACCTGGCAACGCGGGAACCAGCGCTGGGATGTCCAAGCGACATGGCCGGTGATGGAACCCTGTGCGACTTGAGTTTCAGGCGTTGGGGTTGATCCCCTGCGCAGACTCACTCTTGGAGTGTAGGATTCGGGGTTCCGGGGTCTTGAAAGCATGGTTTGGTGTTATGGTATAGCAGTGCTGCATGCACAAGCTGCCAGTGCGCAGGCTTGCATCGGCGATGTCTACGTTTGTCTTCACAACGTTGAGAAGCCTTTATTGCGACACATCACATTCCATTTTGAGGTCGTTCTAGCTGCTCTTACATCACAAGTCACAAGTGCTGAGCCATCAATCAGAACTTACAAGGTCTGTCCGGCCATGGTGACGATTCGGGAAAACAAAGGCACCAGCTGCACGAACTGGACCATTGTCGGAACCATCGCCGTAGCGGTGCTCATACTCAACATCATGAGACCACTCATCATCGTAACATCAACAATAATAACAGCGTTAACACCATCATCGACATCATCACCAACATCATGAAGAGCAACATCATCATCAGTACCACCCCTCACCACCACCACTGCCACTACCACTACGACTATCACTACCCGTGCCAGCGGTAGCCCTACAACAACAACAACGCCACCACCACCACCACCACCCCCACCATTAACACCACCAGCAGTAGCAGCAGCACCCGCACCCGCACNCCCGCAACCGCAACCGCAACCGCAACCGCAACCGTAACAGCAACCACGACCACAACCACAGCAACCACAACGACGACGACAACAACAGCGACGATAACTACAACGACACCGACACCAACACCACCGCCAACACCAGCAACACAAACACCAGCAACACACAAACACCAGCAACACAAACACCAGCAAGACAAACACCAGAAACACAAACACCACCACCTCCACCACTAACAACAACAATAACAAGCAACCAAAAAACAACCAACAACAAGCAACAGCAACCAAAAACAACCCAACAACAACCAACCACCACCACCACCAACAACAACAACAACAACAACAACAACCACCAACAACAACCAACAACCAATAGCCAACAGAAGAAAGCACACAGCCCACAGTCAACAGCCAACATCCAACAACCAACACCGAACAACCAACAACCAACAACCACCACCACCGAAAACAACACCACCAGCAGCAGCTCCTAAACATAAAGACATAACAGCAGCAAAGGCAGCTATGATAGCAGCAGCAGCAGCCAAGGTACGATCGCCAAAAGTCCAATCATTGCCGGCCAGTGTGACCATCAGCATTAAGATGATTCTGGTGTTCATCATCACTTCCGTCTGTGGATGCCGCTTGATTGCATCTGTCCTGGTTCTTCTCATCTCGCTAACATTCCTGTAGGTAGCATTATTTAAAGCATTGCCGTTGCCAGTGGTTTGCATGAGAAGGCTTGTGTTGATGATGTCTAGTATGCAAATGTCAACTTCGACATTTTTTTGTTCTGACCTTCGCCACGAGCACAGCTTCCCGATGAAAAAGCAAGCACCGGCTCTTCTTGAGCCGTCTGCCTAATGGGGTTTTGCCCACAGGGTTTGCAGTCTTTAGTATAGACAGATGCGTGAGGTTCATGAGACCACCCAGGTTTCGGTGGTGTATGTGCTCAGGACTTACTTCATGGACCCGGGTTGGAAGTTTAGAGCTTCGCAATGATGGTTGGGTGAGTACCTAATGGCATTATGATGTTGTCTTAAATATGGTGACCCAGTACCATTCCTATTTCCACAACATATATGAGAGCAGATCCAGACATACATGCTGCATGCCTTGTGGGTAGCAGATTGAAGGTTCGGGCCTGGGAGCCCATTATCTGACGCAGACGGTAAAGCACAAAACCCCACACCCTAAACTTCGCAGCTCGCAGTCCCGCTGCTCAACGCAACCACCAGCTTCACAACCTCCACCAACCTTGGTCATACGTCATCGCTGTCTCTATGATACGCAGGTAGGCCATCGCGTTTGCCGGTGCAATCCAAGTCGCCCTAAGGATCGAGAACTTGACTGCAGATAACAAAGCGATTTCCCATGGTAGTAAGTGCGCAGAAACCCCTGTTTCTCTGCACACTTGCCAGTCGCAGGTGTGACATGTTGATTCATCGGGGTTGAAAGCTCGGTGATTATGAGCTTATTAATCATTGCCCGCTTGCACCCAACCAGAACCACAGGGTTTAGATCCACAGGGTTTGTTCGACAGAATCGACAAATAAAGACAAATAAAGACAAATTAAGACACATTAAGACAAATAAATACAAATAAAGCCAAATTAAGACAAATCAAGACAAATAAAGACGAATAAAGATAAATAAAGGCAAATAAAGACAAATAGAAACTTTCAAAGTTTTTAAAAGTTTTAAAACAATTCCAGACGCCAGGAAGAGGAGGATGAAGAAGACCTGGCATAGGGGGGTTTAGGGTTAGAAGGCAGAGTGCCATAATATAGTATGGTATAGAGTTTAAGGATAATGAAAGGGTTATGGTTTAGGGTTCAGGGTTTAGAGTTTCAGGGATTTAGAGTTAGAAGGCAGAGTGCCATGGTCCCAATAGTATAGGGTTAAGGGTAATGAAAGGCAGAGTGCCACTTAAACAGTTCATGGCCATTGCTGAAGGATGTCGCGCTTTTCTAAGTTGACCACAGTGTCCAGCGAATCACGTTTGCAACTACTATGGTATGCCGATTAATTGTTACACAAACGAAGTAAGCTGTCGAAAGCCAGCCGAAACCAAGGGAAGCAAAGTACAGCAAACCTTGCATATCAGGTCCGCTGCTGGGTGAAACGACACCGTCTCCACTACTGTACTACTACTGCACACTGAACTACCACTTTACTACTACCGTCATACTACTGTACTACTGCACTATACTGTACTGCTATTGTACTTCTGTACTACTATTGTACTGTACTGCAACGGTACTGCTACTGTACTACTGTATTACTACTGCATTACTACTGTACTATTACATGTACTACTACTGTACTACACACCACTGCACCGCACCAGGCCTCAGACGTGGTCGATTGTGGAGGGGAGTGTAGGTTGGAGGCAAAAGTCTTCAGAGTGAAAGGTTTTCAGTTTTGGTTGTTATTTTGGAGTGACGGTGGCTGGGCTTCGACTTTTGGTCGTCCCCAAACCTCGCTAGACAGCTCCAAGCACCCCTAGACCCTCGTACTGGACTACTACTGCAGTACTACTGTACGACTACCGTACTACAGCATTGCTATTGTACCATTCTACTACTGCTGTACTAGTACTGTACTACTACGGTACTACTACTGTACTATTACATGTACTACTACTGTACTGTACTACACACCACTGCACCGTACCAGGCCTCAGACGTGGGTCGATTGTGGAGGGGAGTGTAGGTTGGAGGCAAAAGCCTTCAAAATAAAAGGTTTTCAGTTTTGGCAGTTATCTTGGAGTGACCGTGGCTCCCCGCTAAACAGCTCCAAAAACCCCTAAACCCTCGTACTGTACTACTGCAGTACTACTGTGCTACTACTGTACGCTACTGTACTACTGTACTACTGTACTCTGTACCACACACCACTGTACCGTACCAGGCCTCAGACTTGGTCGATTGTGGAGGGGTGTTTAGTTGGAGGCAAAAGTCTTCAACATGAAAGGTTTTTAGTGTTGGTAGTTATCTTGGAGTGATCGGGGGTTGGTTTCAAGCCTATGGTGATCCCCAAACCCCCCGACCGCGGCGTTCGCGCAGAACCGCAGACCCTCCACCCAAACCAGCCCCGATACCGACCCTGCGACCCCCCAATTCCCTTCTAACTTAACCAAAGCCATCCAAACCCCTAAGCCAGCCGAACCCCGGTCCAGGGTCGCGGACACCAGACTATTGAAGCCAAAAACCTTTGGTCGAGAGGGGGGGGGGTCTATTAAACGGGCCGCCACATTACAGGTAGCAGAGATACAAGAAGAAGCTCGATGATGTACAGGTGTTGTTCATCGACTCGAGGATTGCTCAAGCGAGGTTGTGCATTATCGAAGATGCGCGAAGCACTCCTTTTCCCCGAGGCTTGCAACGATGGTATGCCAACAAACGAACTATACCTTCGAAAGCCAACCGAAACCAGAGGCAATCCGGCCTGGAGTATTTTGGAATATGTTTAACGTATTTCAATTTTTATTAGTCTTCCAAAGTGTTTGTAAAAACTTGTAAAACTTTAAACCGATTTTTTTTGCCTTGTCTCTCTTATTGAATTTTTGCGCTCCCCCCAAAGAGAAGCTCTATCTATCCAAGAAGAGCTTGCTAAAGCACAAGCGATTTTCAATTTCGTTTCCAGGGGGGGGGGTTCTCGGGGCCCCCGTCGCCCCCTGGGGGGCAAGCCCTCGATCCAGGGGGTGCGGGGGGCGGGAGCCCCCCGCCAAACGGTGGCGAATATTTGCGATTTTCCAACGAAACAGTCATAAATCCGCACTGTCACCCGCGGCTGAGCGACGTGAACCAATAAGACTAATAAGATTTTTCCGGGGCATGCCACAATTGTACACATGTCTTCTAAGATTCAACAAGATTTTTTGGGGCGGTATGGGGTCAGTATCGCTCTTAAAAATGATAAACCAATAAGATTCAACAAGACTCAATAAGATTTAATAAGATTTTCCGGGGCATCTCACATTTGCCACAAATGTCTTCTAAGATTTTGCCGGGCCGATCTTCCAGAAAAGGCTTTATGACAAAATGAGGTTTGAGGCCTAAGTAAGAGTAAAAAGTCCTGCTGCTTTTCCTAAATCCGGGAGCTCCTTTTGAAAATACTTTACCGAAACAAACTTGACCAGACCGAGCCAGGTTTTTTATATATCGTTTTGTTTTTCCAAACAGGGGGCGACGTTGTGATTCGTTTTTTGTGAGGGAGTTTTGAGCCAAGACACACAACAACAGGCTTGCACAAAACAATCACCAAACAAACACAAACAAGTAACAACATGCCAAACGCATGCAAACACGGAAATTGGCTAATAGCATCACCCCACTATTTACAGGTTAATGTCAGGGCCCTTTTAGCCCGGTGTGCCTAATTAATGCGTTTTTTTCGGTGCTTATTCGAGGCCGTACCAAAAAAAAGTGGCCTAATTAATGATTAGTGCGTTCTTGTTTTGGGCCGGCTGATTTTTTGTGCTTCTCTTCTACGGCTGTCCTACTACTGTACTACTATAGTACTACCAATGCACTACTGTACGGGAGTGTAGGCCGGACGCAAAAGTCTTCAACATGAAAGGGTTTTTAGTGCTGGTATCTTGGAGTGATAGTGGCTTGGATGTGCCCAAACCCCGCTAAACAATTCCAACCTCGTACTGTACCACTACTGCACTACTACTGTACTACTACTGTAATACTACTGTACTACTGCTTTACGGCTTTACTATTACTGTACTACCACTGTACTACTACTGTACTTCTGTACTACGATTATACTGCTACTGTACTACTACGGTACTGCTACTGTACTACTGTATTACTACTGCATTACTACTGTACTATTACATGTACTACTACTGTACTACACACCACTGCACCGTAGCAGGCCTCAGACGTGGTCGATTGTGGGGGGGAGTGTAGGCTGGAGGCAAAAAGTCTTCAATGACGGGTTTTTCGTTACGTAGTTATCTTGGAGTGACCGTGGCTTGGCTTCGAGCGTTTGGTCGTCCCCAAACCTCGCTAACGGCTCTGGAAACCCCTAAACCCTCGTACTTTACTGTAACTACTACTGTACGACTATCGTACTACAATACTACTATTGTACTACTCTAATTCTGCTGTGCTACTATGGTGCTACTACTGTACTACTACTGTAGTATTACATGTACTACTACTGTACCGTGCCAGGCCTCAGACGTGGTCGATTGTGGAGGGGAGTGTAGGTTGGAGGCAAAAGTCTTCAAAATGAAATTTTTGGTGTTGGTAGTTATCTTGGAGTGATCGGGGCTTTAGTTTCCAGCTTTTGGTGATCCCCCAAAACCGTTACACAGCTCCAGGTACCCTTAAAAACCTCGTACTGTACTACTACTGAATTACCACTGTACTACTACTGTACTCTACTGTGCTACTACTGTACTACTACTGTACTACTACTGTGCTACTACTGTGCTACTACTGTACTACTACTGCGCTACTACTCTGCTACTACTGTGCTACTACTGTGCTACTACTGTGCTACTGCACACCACTGTACCGTACCAGGCCTCAGACTTGGTCGATTGTGGAGGGGTGTTTAGGTTGGAGGGAAAAGTCTTCAACATGAAAAGTTTTTAGTGTTGGTAGTTATCTTGGAGTGATCGGGGCTTGGTTTCAAGCTTTTGGTGATCCCCAAACCCCCCGACCGCGGCGTTCGCGCAGAACCGCCGCAACAGAGCAAAACATCCACCACTGGGGCTCCTGGCTATTATACAGCATCAGGCTTTAACTTAAATACCAAGATACATACACTGGATGATTCGTTCATGTTGCATCACGTGTCAATCACTTGATTCGGCAGCAGATGCGTTCCATGGTGCTTTCAGAAAACACACTCACTGACTATGCCGGGGCAGTCTGAGGCCTCGGCGATACGATGTTGTAGACATAGAACAGCAGGACCATTGGCTCAATCAATCACAAACAGAAACCTAAAATGATCAAGACTGCAGGGCAGCCCGGCCTCGTCGATGCTGTCGGCCAGGTAGAACAATCACAAACAAAAACCTAAAATGATCATAACAAGAACTTTAAAAACGCCAAATACGAACATAAATAAGGTTTTGGGCCATTCATTCATAAGTCCTGTTGATCTAAACCCTGTGGTTCTGGTTGCGCGCAAACGCCTAAGGAATTAACCTTAACTGTACAAATCTGAAAAACCATGCAGAGGATAAGTTTCAAGCCGCTGATGCCATGAGCCTCTTAAAGTTATTGTTGCCCAGCCATCGGAGCCTGCGTCCTGTTCAGCCTGCAACCTTGGACATGCCGAAAGCCTTCGCGCATCTTTGCCGGCAATGTGAGCCCCAGAGGGTCAGTTCAGGAACTGACACATGATTCGGCAGCTCAACAAGCATTGTCCCGAGAAGTGGGTCTCAGGCATGTTTGGGGCTATGCACGGGTGTCTGCTAAACTGCCAGCTGACAAGGGAAGTTCGCTTCTGCCCTGGTGGAGCATCTCGCCCTCACTGAGACAGGGTCCTCTCTGGACGGAAAACGCTAGGCAGATCATCCGAGAGGTGTTCGAAGAGGAGTCGCGCACCATTGTGCGCTGACACCGCAAGAGTTGCGAAGAACAGAACACTCACAAACCTGTTGCAGACTACCTCCATCGCGGCCCACCTGGGCTTTGCGCCCGAGGGGCTTCACGGGAAGCAGCGAAGCAGCATCAAGGACTCCTCCTAGCCGGAGGACGAACCAAAACAACAGAAGGTGAAACCTGGGCCTTCCGAGCCGGAAGGTCTCCAGACAAACCACCAGGTATCTGCACAGCGCTTTCACTAACAAGATTTTTGAACCTTGATGAATCTTGACTTTCCTACGTGGTTTGCCCTTACTACCAGCAGCCGAGCGCCGTTCCATAAGGAGAGGGCTCTTCTCACTCTTCTCCTACTTCCTTGACTGCATCTGCAGCTTATAGTAGACTCCCTTGTGCGCCATGAGCTCGTCATGTGTGCCCGACTCAACAACACGACCATCAGCGTTCACCAGGATGACGTCGCAGCCGGCGATCGTCGAAAGTCGGTGGGCGATGGCGAAGGACGTGCGCCCGTCACGAGCTGCCTGATGGCACCAAGTCTGCAAGCCCATGAAATGTATGCACAATTCCTCAATTCAATACAACATCATCTGGCCTACCGAACACCTCGCAAGCCTGTTACCCGACGACCGCAAATCCTAAACAACCCTATAGTAGTTGCCAAAGCACCCCCAAACACCAAAGCCCTCCTGCCCAATGCCAGGCCAGTACAGACACAAATGCCCAAGAAAGACTGAACAACGGAGCCCGAGAGCTTCGAAGGTCCACAACCTAAAGCCTGTCACAAGTCTTGCAACTGGGGATTGGAGGTTTAGAGTGAGCAAGATTTTATGGGAGGTTCTAGGCAGCCGCTACACGATGCACTCGAAGCCTAGACAGTGAGCTTCTCGTAGTTGACCTCCAACCGTGGATTTCCAAGTCTGCTACAAACCCAAAACGCGGAACACAGAACACGAAACCGCCGACCTTGACATGAACCCTGATGGTAGACCCTATAAACGTATGCAGACCCGGAAGCTTAAACCCCAAACCTTTTCTGAACCCTAAAACACCCAGAACCTTGAGCCCATTGAAGCCTCCAGGGCTTTCTGAACGATCTGTTCACTCTGGGAGTCCAGCGCGCTGGTGGCCTCTCCGTGCGGGGCGCAGGCGGATACGAGGCATCGGTTCGGAGTTGATGCTGCGGGGTTTTTGGGGTTGCGGCTCTCCGGCTAAAATACGCGGAAGCACGCGAATGAGGGCGTGCAGTGTGCAGCTTCAGGCTTGCGGCCTCAAGTATCTTCACAATGAGGATTCCCTCTGAAAAAATTTTATCGGGTGTCAGATGCAGGGATGACGTCTTGGGTTTCCGGAATCGGCGTCGACCTTGAGCACTTCCAGCTCGAAGTTTCCAGTTTCGAGTTTGGGTCCAGGGCACACCGTCACGCATGTAGACTGTGGAAGTTTTGAGATTTCACAGAGATTCGCTAGGTTTGCGGCTTCCGCCGTCTATATGATGCAGGGTTCGAGGATTCCGGCCGGGGAGAGGAGTTTGCTGTCGTGCTTCCATTTCATTCCATTACAATTAAGTCAAAAGAGAAAGGGAAAGAAAGGAAACAAAAGACCCAGATCCTACAAGAGCCCTCATTCAGTTCCAGTTCGGTCAGTCTTCTCACGGCTCATTCATCATCGGTTAACTCCACCAATCATCAGGCTAACCAATTAATAATGGAATGCCAAGGAACGGATTAGGATTCCGAGCACAGGTTCCACACTGGAGGGTTCTGGCTAAGGATTTACAGCTCAGGTACCGGGTTTCATTGGGATTGCGGGTTTGTTCATGTTGATGTCGGCCTCATCCAGGAGCATCACGGCAGGATTGCCTGGGTCGCGGTTTCGGGGATTCGGGGTTCCTGCCACCATAGGGTCTCAACGGCCATGTGCCAAAAGACGTGGCCACGCCATGCCCCCCCAACGTTACAGGCAGTAGTAACCCGAGGAGCACAAGCACATTGCAACCACATCTGCAATAGCACGAACTGAACCTGATAACCTTTCAGCAGCAATGAGCATGGGGGGG
The DNA here is from genome assembly GCA_003297005.1 of Symbiodinium sp. clade A Y106. Classification (NCBI taxonomy): domain Eukaryota; class Dinophyceae; order Suessiales; family Symbiodiniaceae; genus Symbiodinium; species Symbiodinium sp. clade A. The sequence goes on along the minus strand of BGNK01001909.1, from coordinate 41,861 downwards.
ACCCAAAACCTGTCCGCAACCTAGGGCCCTGACGCTGCAGCTCGAATTCCCGATAATCCTTCACAGTACTGCCATAGTCGCATGTTCCATGGTTGTAACCAGCAACAACAAGAACAGTAGCATGAACAATAGCACCGAGGGTGCTACCTAAACCTCAGAAGTTAGAACGACAATTCTGCAACCACAAGCGGCCAGGGCACGGATTAGTGCGCGGCAGATGGCCACTCGCTGTTTCTGGCCTCCACGGCTGTATACGTAGAACTTAATGTCCAGGCGTTGATAGGAATTTCGTAGCCGGAACGGACAGTCTGTGTCAGGATACCTCATGTTTTCAATCACTCTACGATGGAGGCCTGAATAGCTCGAGAAGGGCTTTGGGGTATATTGTAGTAGTCAGTCACTATAGCATAGCTACATGAAGGAACCTGAGCAATAGCCCCGGTTTTACACCTTAAGACCTGGTGCAGACTGTTGCCTCCAGATAGCCGTCCTCCTCGCGGTCCGACTTCTGTCGCCAAGCCGCGATTCCCGGACTTGTAGAGGAACCTCACATGTAGAAATCTAGCATTTGTGCTTTCAGCGGACTGAGACCGAGAGGAGAGCATCAGGGCTTGGGCGTCCGGAGTTAAGGCTCCAAAATATCAGGTGTTGTCTTTTGCGTCGTGGGGGAGTGAATCCACGATCCCAGAAGTCTGCTATGGCGCTCAAAGCTTCAGATTGAAGCCTTGATAATGAGAATCGGCCATGAGTAAGTCGAACATGTTTGAGAGCTTAGGGTTTGGGCCAGACTCCTACGGGAGTTAGGAGTGGCCTTTGAGGTGAGCCCTTTTCTGGTGTGGGCGTGCAAGTCACTTTACTTGTCGCTTCGGCTTAGTGGCTCAAGGCTCCTTCTTTCAGGCCTCAATTCAGCATCCCTGCGATCGCCCCACCAAACCGCAAATTCCTTGGGTTGCGAAATTTTGCGAAATGCTCTCGCCACAATTTTGTGCAATGCTTGCTTCACACGTCTTGCTTTGCGGCATGGGTTGCCAAATCTTTGCGAGAGATTGGTTTGTTTTGCTCTAAATCTGTCGCAGCACATAGATGGCGAACAAGATCGGGGTAACCACTAATGCTTTGAGGCCTTCTCCAAATCTCCCACAGCACATAGATGTTGAACAAGATCGGGGTAAACGCTGTTGCTCTGAGGCGTTCTCTAAATCTCTCGCAAGATCGGGGTACACAACTATGCGTTGAGGCCTTCTCTACATCCCTCCCAACACATAGACGTTGCACAAGATCGGGGCACTTGCTTGTGTTTCGGGGCCTTCTCTAAGTCTCTCGCTCTCGCGGCACTCTGGCGGCGCATAGAAGTCGAAAAAGATCGGGGTAAACACAATAACATCAGGGTAAACGCTTGTGTGTTTGGGGCCTTCTCTAAATCTCTCACTGAACATAGATGTTGAACAAGATCGGGGTAAGCGCGTATGCTTCCAGGCCTTCCCTACATCTCTCGCAGAGCATAGATGTTGAACAAGATCGGGGTGAACGATTGTTTTTTTCGGGACTTCTCGTCTAAATCTCTAACAGAACACAGATGTTGTTCAACATCTATATGCTCTGCGAGAGATGTAGGGAAGGCCTGGAAGCATACGCACTTACCCCGAGCTTGTTCAACATCAAGGTAAACGCTTGTGTTTTGGGGACTCCTCATCTAAATCTCTATCAGAACACAGATGTTGAACAAGATCGGGGTAAACGCTTGTGTTTTGGAGACTTCTCGTCTAAATCTCTCGCAGAACATAGATGATGAACAAGATCGGGGTAAGCGCGCATGCTTCCAGGCCTTCCCTACATCTCTCGCAGGGCATATAGATGTTGAACAAGATCGGGGTAAACGCTTGTGCTCTGGGGACTTCGCGTCTAAATCTCTAACAGAACACAGATGTTGAACAAGATCCGGGTAAGCGCGTATGCTTCCAGCCNGGCATATAGATGTTGAACAAGATCGGGGTAAACGCTTGTGCTCTGGGGACTTCGCGTCTAAATCTCTAACAGAACACAGATGTTGAACAAGATCCGGGTAAGCGCGTATGCTTCCAGCCTTCCCTACATCTCTTGCAGAGCATATAGATGTTGAACAAGATCGGGGCAAATGCTTGTGTTTTGGGGACTTCTCGTCTAAATCTCTAAAAGAACACAAATGTTGAACAAGATCGGGGTAAGCGCGTATGCTGCCAGGCCTTCCCTACATCTCTCGCAGAGCATGTAGATGTTGAACAAGATCGGGGTAAACGATTGTGTTTTGGGGACTTCTCGTCAAAATCTCTAACAGAACACAGATGTTGAACAAGATCGGGGTAAGCGCGTATGCTTCCAGGCCTTCCCTACATCTCTCGCAGGGCATATAGATGTTGAACAAGATCGGGGTAAACGTTTGTGTGTTTGGGACTTATCGTCTAAATCTCTAACAGAACACAGATGTTGAACAAGATCGGGGCAAGCGCGTATGCTTCCAGGCCTTCCCTACATCTCTCGCAGAGCATATAGATATTGAACAAAATCGGAGTAAACGTTTGTGTTTGGGGGACTTCTCGTCTAAATCTCTAACAGAATACAGATGTTGAACAAGATCGGGGTAAGCGGGTATGCTTCCAGGCCTTCCTCCCTACATCTCTCGCAGCATATAGATGTTGAACAAGATCGGGGTAAACGCTTGTGTTTTGGGTACTTCTCGTCTAAATCTCTAACATAACACAGATGTTGAACAAGACCGGGGTAAGCGCGTATGCTTCCAGGCCTTCCCTACATCTCTCGCAGAGCATNTAGATGTTGAACAAGATCGGGGTAAATGCTTGTGTTTTGGGGACTTCTCGTCTAAATCTCTAACAGAACACAGATGTTGAACAAGATCGGGGTAAGCGGGTATGCTTCCAGGCCTTCCTCCCTACATCTCTCGCAGAGCATATAGATGTTGAACAAGATCGGGGTAAACGCTTGTGTTTTGGGGACTTCTCGTCTAAATCTCTAGCATAACACAGATGTTGAACAAGACCGGGGTAAGCGCGTATGCTTCCAGGCCTTCCCTACATCTCTCGCAGNAGCATATAGATGTTGAACAAGATCGGGGTAAATGCTTGTGTTTTGGGGACTTCTCGTCTAAATCTCTAACAGAACACAGATGTTGAACAAGATCGGGGTAAGCGCCTATGCTTCCAGGCCTTCCTACATCTCTCGCAGAGCCTATAGATGTTGAACAAGATCGGGGTAAACGCTTGTGTTTTGGGGACTTCTCGTCTACACCTCTAACAGAACACAGATGTTGAACAAGATCGGGGTACGCGCGTATGCTTCCAGGCCTTCCCTACATCTCTCGCAGAGCATATAGATGTTGAACAAGATCGGGGTAAACGCTTTTGTTTTGGTGACTTCTCGTCTAAACCTCTAACAGAACACAGATGTTGAAAAAGATCGGGGTAAGCGCGTATGCGTCCAGGCCTTCCCGACATCGTTCGCAGAGCATATAAATGTTGAATAAGATCGGGTAAGGGCTTGTGTTTTGTTGACTTCTCGTCTAAATCTCTAAAAGAACANGGGTAAGCGCGTATGCGTCCAGGCCTTCCCGACATCGTTCGCAGAGCATATAAATGTTGAATAAGATCGGGTAAGGGCTTGTGTTTTGTTGACTTCTCGTCTAAATCTCTAAAAGAACACAGATGTTTAACAAGATCGGGGTAAGCCGGTATGCTTCCAGGCCTTTCCTACATCTCTCGCAAAGCATATAGATGTTGAACAAGATCGGGGTAAACGCATGTGTTTTGGGGACTTCTCGTCTAAATCTCTAACAGAACACAGATGCTGAACAAGATCGGGGTAAGCGCGTATGCTTCCAGGCCTTCCCTACATCTCTCGCAGAGCATGTAGATGTTGAACAAGATCGGGGTAAATGCTTGTGTTTTGGGGGCTTCTCGTCTAAATCTCTAACAGAACACTGATGCTGAACAAGATCGGGGCAAGCGCGTATGCTTCCAGGCCTTCCTTACATCTCTCTCAGAACATATAGATGTTGAACAAGATCGGGGTAAATGCTTGTGTTTTGGGGGCTTCTCGTCTAAATCTCTAACAGAACACAGATGCTGAACAAGATCGGGAAAAGCGCGCATGCATCCAGGCCTTCCCTACATCTCTCGCAGAGCATACAGATGTTGAACAAGATCGGGGTAAACGCTTGTGTTTGGGGGACTTCTCGTCTAAATCTCTCACAGAACACAGATGTTGACCAAAATCATCGCTAACATGCGGACACCGAGTTGCGACGGAACTCGCTCCGAAAAGCCAGGACAAGAAGTTCTCTGGTGCAAACACACGTTGTTCGGAGTGCTAAGATGTTCCGACCCAAAAAAGATAGGAAGTTAGGCCCTGTCGCCTGTCTCTGTATCTGTGATGGACTGATACTTATGGTCGTCACAGGAAGAGAGTTATGTGTGCAAGAACAATCAAGGGGGAGCGGGAGAGGGGAGAGAGAGAGAGAGACGGACACAGAACAACAAAAAAGAGCGATCGAGAGAGAGAGAGAGGGAAGAGATAGAGGAAGGGACAGAGAGAGAGAGCGGGAGAGAGACAGAGAGGGAGAAGGAAGCCGCAGACAAGCAACGGGGCAGATCAAATCTTAAGTCAGTAGCAGGATGAAACTGGATAGCACTCGGCAACCCAACAAGGTCTACGATCGTCTAGAGTCGCCGATGGATAGCATGAACAATCAGCAAGGGGCTTCAAGTTGCACATTTCCTCACACTTCTTGATGTACTCTTCCGTCACGGTCTCACCTTCTTCAAGGCCTCAGTTTCTCGAATCTCTCGAGTCTCGTTGAGAGGCCTGGGGCTCGTGGGGCTCAGGGCCCTAAGGGCCCTTATTTCTTTCGCGGGCAGCCGGAAGCCTTCCAGACCCTACTGGGTAGGCGATTTGGTCCAGGATTGCTTGTGTCTGTCGTGCGTCAGCGGTTCTTCTCATCGTCAGCACATCAGGTTCTGAGGAAAGCTGAAAAGTTTTAGGACGAGGATTCGATTTTGAGGCTACATGTGCATACTTCGTATCCACACGAGTACAACTAAAACATACAAATAAACGGGAACTCGACTTGTTTTCTCGAGGAGGCAGGCCCCCACACCGACGCAATCTCCTAGGTATATGGGGCGGACTCAAGACCTGTCTTTCGAAGGTGTACCATCTAGGCTACACTCTGTGAGCCAACTCACGACTGGACCCTATGCCTCTTTAGCATTCCCGATCGGTTTAGGAGCTCAGCTCAAGCCCGGATCAAGCCATGAGGGCAAGAAGCCTGAAACAAAAACAATATCTTTCATGTCACGTGCCGAGACCTGATAAAGGATACCTTGCCAGAGAACTGATGCCAGCAATTTGCTTCGGCTACCATGTCACCATAAGCTTCCATCATATCTCAAAACACTGATTCGTTTACGTAGTATCTTACAGGAGCATGTCTACATGTACGGAGTAGATATGCTGTGCTCATGCACTAGACAAGGGTTGCCACGTCCTGGAATACATGCTACAACTTATGTGCACCCCAGCGACCGTACAAGATGTTGTTCCGCACGGTGGTGTTGAACAGCACAGGTTCCTGCCCGACAAAGCCGATCTGCCGACGCCACCAGCGGATGTTCAGCTCGTGAAGGGGCTTTCGCGCCTCTCCGACTCCGAAATTGAATTTGGCTTTGGGTTGGGGACTGGCGGCTGGTGAGTCGCCAACTATGCTTTGGGATGAGAATCCCCAACACTCTACGAGCACTGTCTTATATAGGCTTTTGCATGATCAATTCCGACAACTGCTCGTCACATATACGAGATCTCACATCGTGAGCCTTTGGTTCCAGATTTGTGAGGGGCCACTTGTGCTCTGAGTGTAGCGATGGTGATGACGCGCATACTGGGATCAATCATCCTCAGCTAATCTCCAATGATAGAAACGGTTTACACATGCGTATTAAATATTACAACATAATGACCGATAAAACATGGAACTGCAGTGCGAGGCCTCGCCAACGTAAACGGCTCCCTCTTGTGGGTCGTAGAACCGCTGGATCAGCGACATGACCGTGCCTTGGCTTGGCTCGTTCATTCGCTGTCAGGTCTCAAGGCACCTGGCCCCAAAATGGGACTTCGGAAATCTTGGCGCAATGATGGACGTCTCCATGAACTGCCACAAAGCCCCGAATCTCTCGAGATCCTAAGCTCTAAGCTCTAAGCTGTCGCCTCCAAGCGGACCATAAAACGACTCCACTCCCAACCCAACAAGCCTCCTGTATTCGCAACCCTCATCCACAAAAGAGAGAGCCAGGTGCTCTTGCCGCCACCAGAAGGGCCGACCAAGCCGACAGACTGACCTGCCTGGATCTTGAAGTTCACCCCCTTGAGAACCTGGACCTGGCTCCCCAATGACTTTTTCCGGGATTTGAACTAAAGCTTTCGGGTTCGTGAAGCTTCAGCAGCACGGGATCTAGGGGAATGTGTCTTCTACGGGTACAGGATGACAGTACCGAGCATTCAAGCAGCCGGTGCGACACAAGCCAAGCGTTTAAACCTGTCAGAAAGCCAATATATCAAGAGCATGTGTGCATGCATGTTCTCCTGCAAAGATGTAAACCCACCCACCCGACCACATATGTACAGTCTTGCACACATGCATGGCCGGTTCCAGACACACGCACACACAAGCACATACACACACGTCTGTCTGCCTGTCTGCCTGTCTGCCTGAATGTCTGTAGGTATGCATGTATGCAGGTATGTATGTATGTATGCCTGTATGTATGTGCGTATGCTATGTATGTTGTGTATGTATACTCGTATGCATGCACCAATCCATGGTTCCATCCAGGCCTGCATGTAGTCAATGAAGCTTGTAAGCAGAGAACATTTCAAGCAACCATGTGCACTGACGGGAAGAGAGTTGGAGATACAGCGGTGGACGGAGAGGTGGCCAAAGCAGCAACATAAAACACGAATAGCAACACAAGCGACAAAGCAGCTAAACAAAGAAAGCAAAACGCAAACACAGACATCAACATACACAACATGCGGCCATGCAAACACCAATCAACTACCTACCCTGAATCTACGAGTCCCACACATCCAAAGATGCAAAGCCTAGATTCCAACACCACTCCCCCACCTCCGGCCGGAAGGGGTAAAAGAACTTCACGGCTTCGAACTCGATGGTTCCGGCATCCAGCTTGCTCGGAATCTTACGAGGCTCCCAGGGACGCAAGATCAACATAGTGTCTGCAAATCAGAGTTGTTAGACTTTGGGGGCTTGGGGTTTCTGCGATGGGGGTCTGTGGCGTCTACGGTTTGGGAGCAGCGTCGGCTGCAGCCTGGGTCTACGGCTTGGGAACTGATGCTCACAAGCATTAAAGCACAGAAGGAGGCGATGACTCGGCATCGGGCTTGCAGGGTTCCCGCAATATGCAAAAGGTTGATAGCCCTGTTAAACCCCCAATGTAAGGATCCTTACGCACTTAAATGACAACGGTCTACCAGAATCTGACACTTCGCCAGTGTTTGACCACTACGAGGTTCTGAACAACCTCGTCTGGCCCGATATAACTTCACAAAAAACTGTTGCTGCTTCTTCGGTTTCTTCTCCTTTTTAACGGGGTCCCGGAAGTTAGGGATGATTGTTTCAATTAAGGGATCTTCCGGGTTTTCTATCGCGGATCTCACTAGTTCAAGCAAAACATATAAAAGCCTACTTACCTTCAAAAAGGGGCTTCGCCCTTGGGTTCCAGGCCGTCGATCTTGGAGACACGGTCCAGCAGCTTGAACATGTCGTGGCAAGCTACCTCAAACAGAAATTAGCGGAAGCAAGGGTCTGTATGCTGAAATACACGAGCAAGACCAAAATGAGGAGAAAAAACAACACCCTGAAGAGAACCATCTGCGAGAAACAACTCTATGCCAACATGACGCCTTAGCGCCTTGAAGTTCGTACCTTCAGGTTCGTAGCCTAAAATTCGGAAAGCAACGGCGCTACACTCACTCACTAAACCCGACGGGCTTGTGCTTCGGAGGTTGGGATTTCGTCAGCAGCATAATAATTGCTGTGATGTGGCTCTGGGTCTGCCTACTACTGCATGCAATGTATGGCCATGGTACCTTCGCCTTTGCTGCATCGCCCATAAACACGGCAGCCTGTCCGGCACCCAGCCCTGCGTAGAAGATGCCCATGAAGGCCATCATGGTGTCGTTGAAGCTGGCCACGCCTTCTCTCCTGCAGAACCGAAATATGGAATCACAAATCGAGCCAATGGTTCATCCCCCATATCGCGAATCGAGAGATAGCACAAAACATACAAGCCCAGTGATGTGCAGGATTAGTTAGTCAGCAAGGTTTCCAAGGAGCGGCTTGTTCGTGTGACTTCTAAATTCCTAGTAAGTGATGAATATTTCGTGTTGTAACCAACACTCTTCAGGCAAAAACGATTGCGACTCCAAGCGAACTCATGACCTGGCAAATATCATTTCTTACATTGCCAGCTCTTGCTGTAGGTACAGCCACACGGTACTCTTGATGGCAATGATACTCATTCCGACTGAGAACTGACACGCCCACCCTAACCGTAAACCCTGAATCCTAAAGACATCCTAAAATCTATAAATTTGAGCCCTGATGCCAGAAACCCAAACCCTGAACCCCGAACGCCTCAGGACCGAGGCATAGTAGAAACCCCCGGCGATAACGAAGAACATCACGCCCGAAGCAACGCCAAAGCCGAGACCCGCAAGGAAATTCCGGGTCCACATGCCTTGGTCTAGGGATTTATAGGGTTTGAGGAATTGGGGGTTCGCAGTTTGGGAAGTTTAAGGCTTACGGCTTAGAGTCTGGGGCATCAGATTCGCTGTTGAAGGTCGAGGGATGAGGAATTGGGGTTTCCAGAGAGAACTTCAAGGATCGAGGACAACGGGTTTGCTGCTCAAGTTTGGTTGTCCGGTGGGAACGCAGATTCCGGTGGTACGCAACAAGGAGGCAAGCTCTTCTTACTAAACTACCTGGACTTGCCGAAGCGCCCTTCGTGGACTTGCCGACCAGTGAGGTGTACATCTGCACCAGGCTCTGTTCCACACCGAGGGCCTGGACGGTGCGAGCATTCATGACAGAGTCGCTGACGACCTGGGCGGCATGCTTGATTCCCTCGTTGTCTACCTTGGAGGCTCCGAGCATGACCAGCATCTGCACGGCATTTGCGGCGATCATAATGGGCACGGTGCCGAGCATTACCAACGCCATCTGCCAGCAGTAGACGAAGGCGATGATCACGCCGACGAGCACGGAGCTCATGGCTGCAGCCTTGGCGCCAATAGATTTGCAAAGTGTGCTCACTCGGAAAGCCCAGAGCTCGAGGGCTTTGGACATCATCCCCGGAGTGTTCTCGGGATCGTCGTGGAAGCCAATCTCCTGGCGGAAGATAGCTTTGAGGATGTCCACCCGCAGCCTCGCGGTCATGGACTCGGCCAGGACAGCAAAGCCGCCATGCTCGATGATGTTGCCGATTTGCACGGAGGCCGCGATGATAAGGAAAACGAAGCAAAGGAAGACGATGTCATCACGGGCCTCGTCCCGCACAGTCGCGAACTCCAGCCTGAAGAAGGCATCCATGGACCCCACCAGCGCCAAGGCGCAGATGGGAGTCGCCGAACCCTCGATCAAAGCACCCAGAATGGCCGGCACGAAGAAGGCCCACTCCGGTTTGTTGTAGCTCAGGAGTCGAGACATGGGCACTTTGTACTTATCGGTGATCTGCTTCTCCCTGTCCTCTTCTTCCTTCTTCATGCGCTCCTGCCAGGGCCCTGATCCCACACTCCACTGATCGCCCTGAAGCCCTTCATGGCGGCAACGCGGCAGGTGGTGTTGGTCCGCACGAAGCATGAAACCCTAAGCACTGCCCAAAGTGGCCCCGAATCCAAAATCAGAAACCCAATATCCCGAAGGCTAAGCCCATAATTCCGAGATTTAGCCTAACCCCCAAGCCCAGGCCAATCTATGAAGCCTGAGGAGCTCTCCTTCCGCGCCATCTCCGACTCATCGCTCTGGCCGGTGTTCTGTCGGAGAACGGCCACGGTCGGCTGGTTCGGCAGCTCGAGCTCCTCAGCTTCCTCCGCCTTCTGAGAAGACTCCTGAAGCTGAGGCTTCTTTGAAGGCTTCTCAGGGGTTTAGTATTTAGGCGGGTTGAGATTCAGGGGTCACTTGGAGGGATTCGGGGAGGTCGCGAAGTCGGAGGGCTCCAGGCCTGGGCCGCGACGAGCGCGTAGTAGACGCCCTTCTTCTCTATGAGGCTTTGGTGGTTGCCCTGCTCTACGACCTGGCCTCGGCTTAAGACGTAGATCAGGTCGGAGTTGCGGATGGTGCTGAGCCGGTGCGCGATACTCACGATCCCGAGGCTGCGGGTCGTGCTGCTGATGTTGTCGATCCTTTCAAGACATGTGATGCGCAGACGCTTCAAAGCCTGAGGCCTTGCAGGCGTGTACAAGCCCTACATCTAAGAAGGGCTGAGAATCGTCTGCTGGATCATCTTCTCGGAGGTGTTGTCCAGGGCGCTGGTCGCCTCATCCAAGAAGAGGAAAGAGGCCTCCTTCAGCAACGCCCTGACACGGGGGCGTTGAGGGGTAGCCAGTCTCAGGGGACGGCACTGGTGCCTGGCCTGGCCTCGTTCTGGGCAGATCTAAATTGAATGAGTATCTAGCTAAGTGGTGACAAGCGCCTACCAGGGATATAAAACCGGGAGGAAACCCTAGAATCTCTAGAACCTGTGCACCGAACACCCTGTAAGCCCTAAAACCCAAAGCACGTAGAGCCAAAGCCCCACGCTCCTAAACTGAAGATGCTAATTCCCCAACCCCCCGCGGTGGAAGGCTCAATGAAGGTCCGAAGCTCCTGGCGAGTGCGATCCGCTGCTTCTGGCCTCCCGAGAGCTGGCCGCCACCTGTTTCTTACTTTGAGGCCTCTTGGTTTTTTGGGTATATTGTGTACTGTAGTCTGCTAGTTTGGACATAGGCCCCTCAATAGTCCGAACAAGCTTAGGCCTTTTCGGCGTGTATTTAATATACAATCTTGTGCCTCTTGGTCTCCTGATGATTCGAAAAGGCTTTCTGTTTTGGAGGGGGGCAGGGTGGCGGGAGGGGGTGGGGCAAAACATCATGGTAAAATTAACCAGTCTCTTAGTCTCACATGTCACATATCTTGAAATAGTCTGTCTAATAATACCTGCAGATAAATCTTTCTTTGGCATATAATGCATCAGACATAGACATACGGACAAACATACATACACAGGTAGGTACATACATACATACGTACATACATGCATGCATGCATGCATGCATGCATGCATACATATATGTACACATACATACATACATACATACATCATGCAGAGATGCATAGACGCGTTGATACAGGGATGCATGCATGCATGCATGCATACATACATACAGAGATGCATAGACATATCGATACCGTGTTGCTTGACATACATACATACATACATACATACGTACATCCATCCATCCATCCATCCATCCATCCATCCATACATACACACGTTACATTGCTCTTCACATTGCTTTAGGTTGCATAACAAGCGCACAGACAGCATGTATGTTTTCGAAACAGCTCTGCACTCACACATATGATATGTCGTTCGTGATGTGTCCTTGGGCATCGTCGGAGCCGTGGTGAACTAGTTGTCATGGGGGACCTCTGGGGCTTCAGTCGGTAACTCAATGCTGGGGCTGCGATGATGTTGATGTATTCGCCTTCCCTCCGTACAGAAACCTAAAAGAGTTACTGCCTTGGCATGGAGCCCATTTTCAAACTCCATTCAACCCGACTTAGCTTGTGAGCGTGACTGGCTTCACAACACAACACGGCAACCAGCAGAACCACAAGTCATGACATTACAATCATGCAATAAGATCGTAGAATCATCGCTGTGCGTAGATGTCGACAAATACTGTATTGCTTGAATGCTGCATGCATACTGAACATCATACATGCGAAATGTGGAAAGACATCGCCATACGGGCTCCAATGCTATGAGCTATTATGAGATCGTAGTAGCTTGCCACTTTGTCATGGTGCTCCCGTGCTACTGCCACTACACGCCATGAAGGCCTGCGCCCACAAACGTGTTGTACTTCTCGGGGAGGGTATCCACAAACGTCAGCTGGGCATCCGCGCATGCCTGTTGAAACTGCTCCTTCGTGGCTTCGGGGTTCCTCAGTTGACGCAAGGCGGCAATGGTTTGCCCACTGCTTGCGTCTTTTGCGCTCGGAGTGTGCTGCAGCAACCACACACGTGTCCATGCATGTTTGCCGGTAAGGGCATTTAGAAATATATGCACACACACACACAGAGACATAAACACTAGACGCATGCATAAATGTGTATATATATATATGTATATGTATATACATATATATATATGTATACAGAGAGAGATCTACAATGTACACTTACTACAGCCATATACACACATACACATGCACACATACACACACACACACAAACATCAGCATGTGCCTAGGAGAAGGAAGCAATAACCAACTTATACATAACATTGTTCATGATTGAAACTCGTCTCTATCTTTGCAGTTCCTCCGGCAAACATACAAGCAAGGAGCTGTCACAGTTCGGGGGATCCCCTGACACAAGCTATGTCGATACGAGCTGGCTGAACTGTAGCCACTGAAGTACGGGCCCTTGAGTTCAGGGAGCCATGCTTCCTTTTCAGACACACAAACACAGAGTGTTTGAGGGCCAGAGCACCCTTGCATGATGTTTGCCCGGATGGACTGTGAGAAGAGGACCGGCTCCTGCCCACCAGAGTCACTGCACCGGAATTCCATCTCAACTCGAAGCCCTCAAGCTTAAGTCATCACAGCACCAGCCCAAACCGGCGTTGCCTAGAAAGACGGCGACATGAATGCCAAACCCGCACCTGCCCAACATAGCCAATGCATTTCCGGAGGGCGCCGATCCTAAGTTCCGGAATTCCGCTATGGCGTTGGGCTTAGAGGTCTTGCTCGATTATCAGTTATTAGGGCTTCTACGCTTTCAGTTTTCAGTGCTGAGGGCCTTGTACTGCTTGAGGGTCAATTTGGCGGTGCAGGTTTCCAGAGGGTCCGGACAGCTTTATGGTGTATGGCTGTTGTCGGGCTTACAGCTTAAAGCTTAGGTAGATAGATATACTCCTTGCAGCAGGAGCCTGCATGCTCAAAGGCACTCTATCGGCCATCGCATGCAGCAAAAGGCAACCCCTCCCAACAAAAAAACAACACATATTCCACCGTCAAGAATCTTGAACGTACGCATATCCCATCCGTTCACATAGACAACCCCTGAGCTGGGGTCGTAAAAGCGTTCCAGTAGAGCCATGATCGTGCTTTTCCCAGATCCGGACTCACCCACGAAGGCCACCTTCTGGCCACGATTGATGGTCAAGGTCACTCCACCGAGGACTGTGACGCTCGGCCGGGCGGGGTAGGAGAAGTGCACTTGCTCGAAGGCAAAGGTCTCGATGCTAGACACCTCCTTCCTCTCGTCTGCGTCCCGTCGCTGAATGGCCGGCTTGTTGTCATGAACCTGCAGTTAGTGTTGAGCCCTGCCGCTGAAAACCGCAATTGAAAGGCGGAAAGTCGAGTGAAGCAAGGCACTTTCACATGTTCCGGAACGCTCAACATCTTGCCTGCACGATGCTAGCCCCAAGTGCCAGCAACACATGTCCCCATGCGCCTTGAAAAAGCGGTATGCAGCCATTTGAGCGGAACCCATGGCCTTCACAGCTTCTTAGCGATCGCAGATCAGGGGTTAAACCGAGAGGGGTTAGAGGGTTTTGATATCTTTTCTGTTCGTGGGTACTTGGGCTTGAACCGCTCAGCGAGTGGACTCCAAGGGTTGGCTCCGGTGTAACAGCCTTTCGGGCTGGTGTTTAACGGACATTGCCAGCGAGCGTGTCACTGCAGCTTGACACTGGAGCCATGCCGAAGATGGATTGGTATGTCTGCCTTTTGCGTCAGATTTCTGCTGTGGGCATGTAGGATCTGGACATCCGCGAGTGGCAGCAATCTTGAGAGACCTCAGAACCCCAAAGCATGCTCAGGGAATTGGCAGCCTTGACGCTCGGATCGATCTGGCCCATAAAGAAGCTGCCGATGAAAATACAGAAGAAGATGGTCCTGAATGCTAGGTCTGCTATGTCTGCTATGTAGTCGGGCATCCACACCGTGGATACCATTGTTCCAAGGTTTGCCACTATTACTACTGGTACTTGCATGGCCCTGGCGCAGGCAGTCTGGGTCACGGGTCGTTTTCTTCTGGGCGTCTTCTGTGGTTTTGGATTCAGCGGACTGGAAACCAGGCCCAGCGGCATGATGTCGCCGGTTCTCCATGGCTCGCCAGTGGCAGGATTTAGCTCCCTGTGGTAGGCAAAGTTCATACCCGCGAAGAAGGCCAGCGCATAGTTCGAATACCTCTGGAATCGCAAATGGCTTGTGGTAAAGCATTCACGGCAGCGGGTGGTGCGCTGTAGATTCAGGCTCAAAAAGCTCAGTCGCAGAAACCACGAAAGAAGATGAACGAAGCTTAAACCAAGGGGAAAACATCCGAAGCCTGTATGCTGACTTGCGTGTGCGGGGATGTCATTCAACGTCCTACGGATATTACATCATGCTTCGCCGCGCACCGATAGTGCCAAAGTGGCCCACCGTCAAGACGTTCAAGTCTCTCAGGCTTTCTTGTGAGTCTTCGTCGCGATAAGAAGATCAGGCTGTAATTGCTGCAGGAGTGAAAATTCACAGAACAAGCCATCAACCCTTCCAGTCTCAACAACCTAGCATCAATGTAGATCGAAAGCCTTAGGGAATGTGTGTGGTTAGCATCTTGTGGAAAATGGACACTGCCAACAGTGCTCAGGCCGTGGACGTGAATGCAGCATACTATTACAGAAGCAGCCGCAGAAGCAGCAGTAGCAAAAGCAGGAGCAGGATCAGGAGCAATAGTAGCAGCAGCAGCAGTAGGAGTAGGAGTAGGAGTAGGAGTAGGAGTAGGAGTAGTAGTAGTAGTAGTCTTACTAGTAGCAGCAGTAGTAGTCGTCGTCGTCGTAGAAGCGTACTCGTCGTCTTAGTAGTGTACTCGTCGTCGTAGTAGTGATAGCAGCAGAAGGAGTAGAAGCAGCATCAGCAGCAGTGGTAGCGGTCTTCCTGGAGGTAGAAGTATGGAAAGACGACGTCTGCTCAGAGTCTATACCTGGGTCGCAGGTCTTCTGGACACTGTTAATTACCCGCTTGCACTCCGTACGGTTGTCACTCCTAGTTCACCCAATGCCAGAGTGCGAAGATTTCGTACTAGCAAAACTGCGTGGGTACATAGTATAGTGATCACTGCCAGCGATGCTACTACTAGAATCGTTACTATGATACGTTACGATTGGGATTGCGAAACATATACCTCAACCCGAAGACCCAGAACAATATGTGGCACGCCACTCGACGAACCAGGAGAATCCCGTGCCGAGCCCGATCCGAAGACCATTCCGAATGCCGCCCCTGCGTGTCCTGAGGGGGCGTTCGCGATGGAAGGGTATTCTTGCTGCCAACGAAAATGGGCTGAACCACAAACGCAAAGCGTGCTGTTTCAAGACCCCGTGTCTGAGCGACCGCAATGGAGAACTTCTCAAGCTCCTCAGAGTCATCCGTTCAGGCTGTGGGAAAACACACAAACAGAGCAGCGATGGTGGCGGAGGAACAGACCGAGCAGCTCAGTGGGTCGGACGGCTCAGGGGTTTGGCGGAACTGTATTTGAGAAGTAGGATGATTGTCCTACCCCTGCAAAGAGGCCCTGTGGAATGAATCGTTTGAGCCCAGGCCCTGTCCTTCTGCTCGCTTCCGAAGGCCACCACCGTGCGCATGCCGTACAGGCACTCCTCTCTGGTTTGCAGGAAAATGCAGTTGATGCTCCGGAGGCCTTCACTGTCAAAGTGCATCAGTTTTGGCTGAGACACGTGGCTTTAATTTAAGGCTCGGGAGTGTTTGCGGTTGAACATGTAGAGTTTGGGAACTCGGCTCTATAGGCATCGGACATAATGTTCGTATTCGTGTGCGTGCGCGCTCTCGTGTGTGTGTGTGTGTGCATGAGTGTGTGTGTCTGTGTGTGTGTGCGTGGGTGTGTGTGCGGGTGTGTGTGTGTGTGTGTGTGCGGGTGTGTGTGTGTGTGTGTGTCTGTGTGCGTGTGTGTGTGTGTGTGTGTGTGTGTGGGTGTGTGCGTGTGTGTATGCGTGTGTTCGTTTGTGTCATCTGCTGTACACGCGATAAGCCCTGTACCATGTTGACTTTTGCTGTGTTTTGCAGGTGTTACATCCATGTTTCCGCACCGCCTGAAATTCAGATTGCTTGGTTACGACACTTTGCTGACATGTTCTCGCTCATGCTGGTTACGCGTATGCAGGGACACCAGGGATGCATGACTCAGCTTGGTGCAACGAAACTCCAGTGGCCACCCCTTTTGCGAGGTATCAAGACGTACGGTTTTCATCCATCCATGCATGCTTACCTGAGTAAGGCTACAGCATTGGCGACAATGCATGATTCATCCAGCTGTTGCAATCCGTACATGTGGGATTGAATGACCTTGCAGCATGTTCGTCATGCAGTGACAGTCATGACGGCATATGCAGCCATGCACACTATTTCGAAACGACTTTCTGCTCGTGAAGCGTGGGTCCCGCTGTATCGACCAGTCTTGTGCTTCCAGAGTTGTGGTCTGTGTGAGTGTGCGTGTGTGTTTGTGTTGGTGCTTGGGTGGAATACGGAGCCACGTGGGTTGTGGGCATCGCACGCGCTGAACAAGACGGTAACTCCTCCACCACGCTGGCAGCCTTGGCGTACCAGCCTTGAGACTCCATCTGCACCTCATGATGGAGAAAAGGTGCAGTAGCAATGAAACAAATTTAGCCGCTGTGCCAGCAGGAGCCGTGGTAGCAGGTGGTGGCGGCAGTAGTAGACTGGTTGTTCTGGTGGTGGCAGTGGTGCTGCTGTGTGTAATGGAAGTAGGAGTCGGAATGGAACTTGCTGTAGCAGTCACACGAGGAGGAGCTGGCAGTAGTAGTTGGAGTAGTAGTAGTAGTAGTCGTAGTAGTCGTGGTAGTCGTGGTAATGGTAGTGGTAGTGGTAGTAGTAGTAGGAGTAGTAGTAGTAGTAGTTGCCATTGTTGTTGTTGCTGTGCGTTAGGCACCTGGTGGTTTCGGCATGCTGGATTCCAAACAGACCGACCGGCATAATTATCTGTGCATGGCAGCGTCTGGGTTCCTGTCCGCGCTTTTTATGCTGTCTTTTGAAGGAGCGGTGATAGCTCGCCGACAGGCGCGACAGCTTTACGCATGGACGTTGCCTGAGAACGCTCTTGAGGGAGACAAGGATCCCTGGCCGCTTTTTGTGGTGCTGTTTGGGCTTCAGGCAATGTTTTGTTCCGCGGGTTTTCCAAAAGTCATGTGCGAAAACCTCTGCTGAGAATCACATCAGCGACAGGCGCATGCTGACACACCACATCATAACATCCACTCGCGGGAGGATCCGGTGGCCAAACCATGATAACATCCATTCGCGAGAGCGTATATGGTAACAAAAGCCTCGACGGCTGGAGCATGATAAGGACCGTTCGAGACAGCACCCGATGTCCAGGGCATCCACGGCCAGAGCATGATAACATCCATTCGCGAGAGCATCCGGTTAGAAATGACGATATAATAATAATGATGATGATGACGATGCCAAGTGATGCACAAAAACACCAGCCGTGTTACGCAGACGTGATCCTGCTGTTGAAGCCGTTGTAGCAGTTGTACTCGTAGTCGTCGTCGTACGACGAAAAGCAGCATTAGGAGGAGGGGGAGGAGGAGGAGTAGCAGGAGGAGCAGCAGCAGCTGCATTCGTCATTATCCCAGCCCTTGCTGTCGTCGCCCAAGCTGTCGTCACAGTAAGGAGAAAGGATGGACGATGCATGTTAGACACGTGCTACTCTCCCTAGGCCCCCATACTGCGCCAAGCTCAAACCTCAATCGTGGCTTTTTTTGCACAGTCATCTGCACCTCGGCAACAGCCTGTCCGACGAAGTATGTTCCCAGGGCCTCGATCTGCAATTTTGTGGGTCTAGTCTAAGTCAGGGTCAAGGGGTCTGCAGTGGGATTGAGGATCCGAGATCCAGTGCGATTGTGCAGGGTAGCTATCATCTCACGCATACCTGTGGCTCATATGATGTAGCGATCTACCAGCTTCTATGGGCGCCGCAACTGCCTTGTAGCTAGCAAACAAACCGGATGACGGATCAACGCATCAACGCCACCATACTTGAACTCCCCATATGCTCAAACAAGAACTAGCTGCCATAAAAGGCAGCACTGCGGAGAGGATGAGCGCAAGCAGCCAGCCGAGGCCAAAGGCGCAAACAAAACCTCCAAGGAAGGCCGACAAAGCCATCACACCTTGGCTTTACGAGATGTGTGGAAAAACCGTCGTTGACAGGAGTAATTATGCAGGGTTTGGGCTTGGGGGTTCAAACGAGATTTCGGCGTTCAGGCCTCGTAGTGGGAGTATAGTTATTTGTGGTTTTGCTAGCACCAGTAGAAGCAGCAGCTGCTGCAGCCTCAGCGGCCATAGTAGTGAAAATAGTGCCGCAGAACCGCAGAATCAGCAGTCATGGCACTGTTCATGCTTTTGCGCTTGGGGCTTGAACCAACCGAACGGGAGGATCTGACCTGCACCTTGACCGCAAGAACAAAAAGACAATTCCCAAATCTCTGACATTCTAACGAAACGACCAGGGTGCCGTTGCCAAACTTATCACCGAAGGCATCTTGGATCTTGGACAGGTCGTCCTGGATCTCAGCCGACAATGCCGAGACTTCCTTGGTATCGAACCAGCCGACATCCTGGTGCAGGATGTCTTGGAAATACATGATCCGGAACTTCATGGTCTGCGAGTCAGAGAAGATCTTGAAGCATGCCCCCTGAAGCGTCGCTGCCACCAAAGCTCCGCCACCCACAGCACACATAATCAAAGACAGCCGTTCTGTCTCACGCTGGACCTCTTCAGGAGTTCCGCCAAGTGCATCGATGAGATCGCCGAAGATGACAATCATCAGCGGTTGCGCGACCCCGTGGGCCATTGCACACAGCGTGCCCACGATCAAGACCATGGCCTCCACCGCATCCATCTGTGAGAATAGCTTGCAGAGGGAAGCCTTGGTTGGCTTGGCCTTCACGGGTTCGGCGGCTTCCTCCTCTGCAATCGGAGGCGCTTCCTTATTTGCCAAAGTTGCTTTTTCCGTAAGAAGCTTCTGTCTTTAACGGTTTACACTGCCTCCATACGGCCGGCCATTAAGTATAAGGATTACCTGATTACCTGTACCTGCTCTGCACCAGAGCATCCTCATCCTCAAGTGCCACCGCGGCCACTTTCAAGTCCGGCTGTGCCTCTGCAGGAGCTTCCTCGGGATCTGCAGGCCTTGGCTCTTGTGTCTTGCAGCCCTTGGTTAAGGGTTTAAGGCTTCGGGTTTGGATAAATAGAATGCCTGCTTCTCGTAGAAACATGCTATGTCAAAAGGAGTCCGGTCCAATCGCCGGGACCCCACCCCCCTGTAATCAGCCCTTATCCCAAAAATCTGAGGAGTATGACCGGGGGGAGTGGGCAGGCCCGCAGGGGAGTAATGTATAGGGAATCCCAGCACTATTTGGCCTTAATCCGGTTTCCAACTTTATGGCTTCTACTATACATATTCATGGTATGTCGCCCTAAAGTCTTGAATAAACTGCGGTTGATATCGAGGCACGTGAGATTGCATCTTACGAGTCACAACGCTTCTCAATCATCCGACGCGCTGTACCCAAGGACGGCGGTCCTTCACAGGACATGTTACCTGCTGAACCTTCGGAGAAGTGTTGTATGATTTCTGAGTGCATACCCATCAAGGGCAGCCTAGGGACATGCTCTCGATCGGCGTGGTCTCCCCTGGGATATTGACGGCATCTTTTTCCTGGCTAGCATGTCAGAAGTCAAGCCCTCTCAAAATCTGCGTAATTTCGGGTCACTTGGGAAAAGCTACGAGTGGGTCACCCGTACGAACACCAGCTTGGATGCTTTGCACAGCTTGCTTGGCAAACGAGACATCTCACGTGCCGCTAATTACACTTGTGTCTGGTGCTATCCTGCACGAAAGCATCTTGAAACCCCACTAAGAAACCAAACTTCAAAATTCTGCCAGGCTTCGTCGTTGACTGCAGGCTCACAGCACTGCATGGTGCGGGACCAAAGAGAACGGAAGAGTTGAGAAGCTGCAAAAGCCACCGGCAGACGAATGAACAAACAAATGAACATCCGTGGTCACTCGATCTACTGTTAAGCCTAGACACAGACGCACTATGTCACTATGCTCAATGCTATGTTGTTCATGGCTCTAGTCAGTGCGAAGATTGTTGGTGTACTATCGTCGCCATCCTCTTAGCGCCATTACCTGACAGTAGCAACAGCAGCAGTAGCAGTAGTCAATGTCGTACTGATCATCATGGCACTAACACCAGCCAGCGCAGAAGCAGCAGCACGAGCAGGAGTAGCTCGTACTTGGGTGATCGAAGTGGTCGTAGTGGTGGTGGTCTTAGTAGTAGTAGTAGTAGTAGTAGTAGTAGTAGTAGTAGTAGTAGTAGTAGTTTGTGCAAAAAACAAAACAACACCAGGCATTCCATGGAAGAAGGTATCCTGATTGTGGCTACGGAACTGTCCTGCCCTGTACATAATACGAATATTCACCATGCAAAGCTCCTGCCTTCGGCGTGGGGAACTTTCCCAAACAGAGCGATTAACAAACCGAAACATCCTAAGCGCACGCAAATATCTGAGTCACTGCTTGGCTTGAACTCTCGTATGAATAGTTCCCGAAACGACAAACCCCTGACACAGAACGTAACTCTAAGGATCCTTATGCTAGAGACC
The DNA here is from genome assembly GCA_003297005.1 of Symbiodinium sp. clade A Y106. Taxonomy (NCBI): domain Eukaryota; class Dinophyceae; order Suessiales; family Symbiodiniaceae; genus Symbiodinium; species Symbiodinium sp. clade A. Next base: position 20,827 of record BGNK01001909.1, on the reverse strand, counting down.
CCGGGAGGAAACCCAAATTCCTTTCAACATGCAATTACACAGGTGCCTTTCGACCTCAAGGGCTTGTTGGATTGTTTTTGAGCGGTCCTGTGCTACTACGGCCGGAAACCTCTGTCCATCACAACATACTCATACAGGACATGAACTGCGGCTGGTCTTCATGCGGGCATGCACAAACATCAAGCAGCATGGAACTCTGGGTAAAAGACCCTTACGCAAAGGATATTGAGCTCTCGGCACAAACCACTTCAGCCACTTGAGGCTGAGGCTGCTTCCACCATTGTGACTCCACGAGTCTGTGCTTGGTCAGATCCCTTCGATGGGAGCATCTGCAAAACCCCGGCCCAGCTACCGGTGCAAAAACACCATACAACTGTAAACCTGCAGAGGACAGCAAAAAAAAAATGATCGTAAGTAAATGCACTATAATGCACTCGGTGGATGTATGAGACTGCTGGCTGCCTATACCACCACATCGACTGCCATTGCCACTACCACTACCACGACGGCAACGACGACGACAACTGCACAGAAATGTTCCTTCAAGTGGTTCTGACTATACGGGATCCTACACTACACTATCTGATTATCTCTTCGTATTGCCGCAGTACAGTTTGTTAAGGATCGAGCAGTAACAAGTGGCGGCGGCTTTTGCTGCCAGGCGACAGCCCATGAAGGCGAAAGCATAAACTCCCTCATTCCAATTTCCCATGGCCGGTATTCAGCTTGACGACACATTATAAGCGCAGCAATACGAACAGAAACGGACACCCATCACTGACTGAGCGCTTCGGTACCTATTGCTGGCTGCTTGTTTCTTGAAGGCCGTGCACACCTCAAGCACAGGCCGAGGCCTGAGCCTAGAAGTGATAGGCTATAGTAACAGGGCCACTCGCTTGTGGACTAGGGTTTCTATAGCGCGGCGAAAACCCCTGGCCCGCCGACCTTTGCTCAAAGGCGCTCTGCCGGCAGGCGTGTCATACCTGCGAAGACGCAACCTTGGAGAATGCCACACCGTGTTCTTCAAGAGCTGAGGCCTTCAGAAGTGTGTTCCTCTGGCTGGTCGGGGTATTGCTTCCGTTGTGCTCTCCAGAATCTAACCAGTTGCGAGTTAAACTCCACATGTACGACAGGCAATGCAAGATTTTTCCTCCTCAGTCCCTTCAGCTTGCTGCTACCATGCGGTGCCATGGGGGAGGGGTACTGAGGATGAATTCCGGGATGGGAAACCCTGCAGACTCGTGTCGGAGACTCTTTTTGCACACCTCGATTTCGCGCCGTATCCAACGACTATGAACGTTTCATGGTCTTCCGCCTCGAAACCAACCGTTAAACGTCCTTAGTCTTTCCGAGTTTCTGGCAGGCAGTCTTGTGCCATCTTCTGATGCTTCACGTCGTGGATAGGGAGCGCCTGACTTGGACCAGGTGGAAGCTTGAGGGTCATGGGTCATGTTATTGACTTGGGTCCGATAGTTTAGGTTTAGGCGTTAAGCTTTAAGCTCCTTGGGCTACTGTATGGCAGGACGAACACACGCAGTGGGACTTCCTTCTTCAGCAGCAGCATTAAATCAGATGTACAAGGCTACTGCTGTAGCTGCATGACTGCTGTAAAGCCAGAGTCTTTGCAATTCCCCTCGTATTTTACGACGCTCTCAACCATACATCTTTTCTCAGCTCCTATGATAGGCCTGAGCCCAAGCCGGAGCATCCGGCTCTGCAAACGAGCTGCTTCTTCTGGCTGCTGCTTAGGCTGGTTACGGAACAGGAAACTCTACAAGGCAAGCCTCCTCGGCTTCCCTTACAATGCGTGTGTGTATATGCTTATATGTACGCAAAGCATGCATGCTTACATACATACGTACATACACAAGCACGCCTGAAATCTCTCGCAGTCCCGCCTTCGCTCACGATACCCCATATCTTCAAACGTTTTCAGTACCATCCACAGATAGACTCCCTCCACCAGATCACACGAATTCACCCTGAACATCAAGCTCGAAAAGTCCCGGAGCACCAAAGCCTCCAATCTCGCCGCCATAACCCGAGAAACAACTAATCCCTGGGCCCTCAGATCAAACCCCGCATTGCGCACCTTGCGCTCAGAATTCAGGAGTTCCAGAGCTGTTTTGCCATCCTGCTGCAGGCGAAGACAGATAAAGGGACAAAGCTTTGCATTTCCTTTCAATAAACGAGTCCGAAGCCCAAGACAAAGTGCAAAGCATAACTCCCCAACTCTAGGTGCTCAACAACTTGGCGTAGAGGCTCGCCCCAACATTGAACATACCACCAACACACAACCGACCACGTAACCAACCTGTCAGCCACAACTCCCCCAAAAGCTCAGAAAGCCAAGCCGGTCCTGGTTTTTGAGGTTGGGGTCCGCCCCCAACTTCAGAAGCATGTCCAGGGCTCCCAGGTGGAATTGGAAGGCGGCCTCGTGGCTTTCTGACCCCTTGAACCCCAAACTAGGACCAGACAATTGGAGCCCGGCAGGGTCAGCATGGTGCTTTATCGAAATTACGGGCACCTTGTTTTGTACTTAGCTCTCCTGATAAGTAGTAAGGAGAATCTGAAAGTTTACTAGGGTGCTCAGAAGGGTCTCGTACTGTCGGACACTCCCATCTCTGCGAACCGGAGTCCACTCGGCTTGATACCTCAACCAAATGCCAATGTCTGGCTGAACGAGTAGTTGAAAATGAATGACATACACGGAACCCTTACCCCAGACAATGAACTTCCGCCGATCCTCTGTGCCACTGAAAACCCCGAATCGCAGGCTGCGGGCATAGTGGATCAGCGCGAACTTCCGGGATTCCGGCCGCATGTCCTGAGATTGGGCGTTTCGGATCTAGGACTATAATCTAGGGTTTCGGGTTGGCAGCATTAGGGATTTAAGTGTCCTTTCTCTGGCAATCGACTGTCAACAAATTCGGTGACTTGTTGTTGAAGCTTAGAACTCCAACCCCTTGAACCCTGAAGTAGCCTGTAGCCTTAGGCTTAGGACTTGTACTGCTCAGTCTCGACGGGGTTGCAGCCTTTAGCCTTTTATGTTTTTGAGTTTGAAGCGCCTTTTTGTCTAGAATGCTTACGTCTCGACGGGGTCGTAGCCTTTAGCCGTAGGCGTTTTGCACATCAGAGCAAATATGAACTTAGAGGTTCAACAAAACCCACATAACCCTGAACACACCTGAACACACATCGCCGGCATCTCAACAACACAGGCTGACAGCGCAAAACCCTGCGTTTTTCAACATTTCGAGAAATGCCATTTTCTGATCTCCGAAAATGAGGCACTGATGCACACGACACCTCGGCCGAACTGCCCTCCAAATGTCAAGGCTCTGTAACACCCCCGTGGAGGTGTTTCTGGCTTTGAGTTTACGGTGCAGGGTGTATAGGGCTGCTCAGCTCCACATCCAATTTGGAGCCTTGGCCCCCGCTTTAACACGGAAGACAAAGTCGAAGCAAGAGCAAGGAGTGACGGTGTGAATTTTCTCAGAAATAGCTGCAGAAATAATGGGCTACGGGTTTAGCCGGTTTAGCGGACCCGAGCTGCTGGACCCCAGATGCCACATGCCGACTTCCACAAAGAACCCATACCTCCGAGGCAGCGGCCAGCAGTCGCGGGTTGCGTATCAGACCAGACTGAACTTGTTCCCAAGTGCCTGCCTGGAGAGACTACTATAGGGGCCTAAATGATTAGCAATACTATTTTGGGGGTTCCTTATTATAGTTATAGTATAATGGGCCCCAAAACCCTATTCTAATTATTAAGGCCCCTATATTATGAATTGGTCGGATCGGGGAAGACGGCGTCAAGGCTGTTTACAAATAGTCTTAATCCTCGAGCTAGCCTTAATACTTATGTGATTTGCCCTACGGCTCCGGCTTCAGCTGCACCTGTGACTCGAGGGACTTGCCTCGTGAAGGGCCTGTTGGGCCCACGGGATACCGGTTAGCAGAAGTGCAGGCTGAAATGGGGCGCCGGGGTGGTTTTGATATCGCGGTGTTGCAGTTGCTGACAAAGGTGGTCTCGTCGTGGAGCCATCGTTGCTGGAGTTCTGGACGGCGAGTTCACACAGTGTACTGTGCGCAGCTAGGGCTATGTGCACACCCTTTGGATCCTTCCCTTTGTGCGAGCAGTTCGCGTGTAAGGCTTCGGGACGAAAGTCTGTGAGAAGGGCTCGGGTATGCAGAAAAGATAAGGGGGATTGAGGGCACAGGGTCAATGGTTGAAATCTCAAAACAGCTTTCGCGAAGCCGAGAGGTCTCTCCAGACCAGCAACTTACGTAATCATGATACTCTGCAACCATCCTAGAAGTCCTACGAGTAGGCGAAATGCGCAACACCCTGCACCTCTAACCGAGCGTCCAGGTATTTAAAGCCTGCAGGCCACCCTGAAACTCTACGTCGTCAGGTCCTCTGAACCTCAAGCCCAGTTTAGGGTGTTGGGTGCTGGACCTTGGGTTTGTTACCTTCCGGGCCTCAACTCCATGACCGGACTGTCGCAAGACACTTTACGCCTTGCAGTGCTCCTCACCCTGCAGGTACCTGAACCTGAAGCCCTCCACTAGCCCTTTGGGCAAAGAACTCGTCCGGCCTTAGCCTTGTTCAGAAGGTCATGGCAATCCTTTCGGTGAGTTTTCGGACTCGGGGCTGGTGAACGTATTTCAGTTCTGTTTGCCGTTTAGTGTTCAGGGATCTGCGAGACTTGCTCTGGACCGCAACTAAGCCGTTCCCAGAGTGACCAATGTATCTTGGAAGAATACACGATCCTAAACATGTTTCTTCACTAGCTTTGCGATGACATACGACCGAATCGATACTCAGAATGGGTCTGGACATGTGGACACTGGAATACTTGCACGAGCCACGGCCCGCGCTGCACACCCATAGCTGAACCGGAGCTCAGAATGGACTGTGACAAGCTTCCTTCCCTGGGTGGCCTGTCAACAGACCTAGGCAATACTAATGAGGGCATATTTGTCGCGAGTGGCCCAGGCAGGCCCTACTCCCTGACAGGCCCGACCAATCCAACAAAGAAGTGCTGGAATTCTCGAGGCTGCCCGTTCAACAGTGCAGTAATTACTCCTCATACTACGCCCTCAAGCTTCGAAGCTTGGAACTCTGAGCCTGAAATCCAAAACCTGAAGTCGTCCTGCTGGTCTCGCCGCGCTTGAGCCTGCGAGTCTTGGGAGGGGTTGCGAGTCTGCGGTTCAAAGTTCCTCTACTGACTCCGCGTTCAGTGTATGGAGGAGGTTCTGCACTCGGGGGACACCGACGGCATGCCCTCATGCAGCTTCAGGCACTAGACATTTCTGAAACCTGGCAGAAGTAAAACGAAAAATGTTGATCCAAAAGCAGCCGAGGCGTTAAGCAAACGAAGCGAGATGGGCAAATATTTCAACCAACAGATGGGCATTATGTTATTAATTACAGCAGCTGAAGCACAAGCAGCAAACAATTAAACAAATGATGACGAATACAGACGGCGCCAGCTTTGTATCTCTCTCTATATATATATATACACACACATACTTATAACTACGTATTTAGGTATGTATTTACCTATACATACACAAGAGTAGTGATCGACAAACAGGCAAAGAAAAGTCAGTGCGAACAAGATAAAGCCATGCAGGATCGAACAAGGAAACCTAGCTCTGGCAAAATTACCATAGCACTAACACTTGAACAGCAATGATGCGCATGCACGATTCAATGTGCGAAGTTGGTTGCTGCAGGGGTGTTCACAAACAGCATTAAGGGCTCATACCTGAATAAACACGAGCATCTATGTACGCACACATGCATGCAAGTCAGTACATATGTATTGTTACACCGATGCATCAACAGACAGATACATCCGCACATACATCAAATACATTCATACGTACATACATGCATACACATACATACATACATACATACATACGTACGTACGTACGTACGTACATACACATTGTGCAAAACATACATACATGCGAAAATACATACATACACATATACATACATATATGCGTACATACATACATACATACATACATGCTTACATACTTACATACATACATACATACATACATACAGGCATGCAGCATACATACATACATACACATACATACATACATACATACATGCATACATACATTTGTACATATGTACATACATGCATACGTACGCACGTCCGTGCATGCATACATGCATACATACATACGTACATACATACATACATACACACACGCACACATGCCTGTTTGTATCCAGATTTTTGGCTCCGCAGTCAAACTCCAGCTCCTAAACCCAAACCTCAAGCACTGTCTCTCTCGTCGCATGAGGCAGACAGCTACTTGTTGTGCTAAGTCTGGCCTGGCGATCGGTTTCTCCGTCGAGCCAGGGGTGCCTAACATGCAGAGCATAAGGTGAGGGTCTGTGGTTCATGGCTTGGGGTCTGCAGGTCTCTAGGGGGTAAAACTCGGTGTTGAGAAAATTCTCGTGCCGTCGTGCTGCTACAGTTTCGGAACGCCCATATGTCATGTAGAGGGCTTTCTGCTGGATTGCCCGCTCATGCAATCCTTGAAGCACAGATCCAGCTATCGACATTCAGCAGGTTCCCTTTCCAGTTTGCCCGACAGTATGGTGTGAACGTATGCCGGTACCAGAAAGTGTCATGTACCCGACAGATATACTTGTGCATTGCAAGATTTGTTTGTAGGCTTTCAGGCTGTGCAGTCGAACTTCATCTCGCGCTTGGGGCGTGGATTGGATGTAATGCTGTAGCATGCTGTAGCGGGTTTTCTTGGCAGGAAATTCTGCCCAGCGGCGAGAACTCGGCCAAGTGCTTGGGGTTGTTGTTGTAGCATGCCTTGCCCGGCTTCAGATCTCGAGAACCGGCAGGCAAAGCGGATTCAGATTTGGAAGAAGGCTTGCTGGTTGTCAAGAGGCAAGCTGGCTTTGCCTGATTTCCACCGGTCCTGACACGAAAAGTACGGCCATGTCTTAAGAATGCGTTGAGCAGAAGGACCTGTCCTGCCTGTGATTGCCCTTGCGTTCGTAAGAAGTCAAAACCTAGCCGTTTAGGACTGCAGGTTACTCTAGTGAGGTCTAGGTTTTGACTCCAGGAAAGGGAACTGCAACTCTTGAGAAGCCTCGGGGTGGAGCTTCGGAGTCTTCGGGTCACAGCTTTCGGTTTGGGGTCTGCAGGACAAGGGCACACCCCAAATTGCAAGAAGCTCAGTGGGTGCAACGACGCGAGATGACCCCTGACCTGAACTCTATGCCGCCATCAACTGCAAGAATCACTGCAGAAGGATGCCGGACTTGGTGTGCAGGCCAATGGAGAGGCCCGTTTGCATGCCAGGGACTTATGCTAGGAATAGTCAACTGTCTGTCAGGTGTCCAGCGCTACCCTGATTGGACTCCTGGCTGTTGCTCATCTACATCGATTGTCCGACCACAACATTCCTTGCCACAAGCTGTGTGCCCTTGTAGGCCGAACCGTCTTGCCTTAACATCGCGAAACTCCTTGAAACAGGCGTCCTCCCTTAAAGGCCAACAACGATCCTAGAAATGAACCTAGATTGTAGAAATCGTTGCGAAGATATGGAGGTACTTAGAGTGAACCTTAAACAGTGCATCTTAGCAGTCAAGCTCGGAGGGGTAAATTGTGAAGAATCATGGCCGTGCATACGAGTACAGGTCAAGCCAAGAATCCAACAGGCAATCGAAGCACGCCTCCGTAATGATATCCGAAACGAATATTCGACACCCCATCCGTTGCGATCTCTAAACCACGGCACCTCGCCATAGCGACAGACAGGCCGACCGCTTCTTGAAGAAGTGCTCCCACCTGTGTCTTCCACCTAAGTGCAGACTGCTCTTCAATTTACGGCCAGGCTTCAGCATTCAGAAGCGGGGAGATCCAGATCGCAGTGGTGTTGGGTTCCAGGTTCAAGCTTCCAGGGCTCGCGGTCAAGGGCTTTGGTTCCAGGGTTGTGGGTTCAAGCTTGAAGCTTCCAAGGTGTATGCTTTCAAAGCAACACGGGGCTCTGTCGCATGGGTGCGGTTTTGCTCAATCATGAGTCAGTGTTTCGTGGCATGGGATTTAACTTTAGGGCTAGCGTACAGTTGGCGGCTCTGATAGTTTCAAGCCTTAGCGCTGCAAGCTTAGCGAGGGGTGCAGGGCTGCCGATGGCCGGAAGGCATCGGCACTAACTAACTAGAGTGAAAAAGCCTAGGAATACTCAAGCACCCCAGGTATCTGGGCGAGATTGTGACGAATCAGTCAATTGTACAGCACACAGCGCAGCTGCGGCTAATTACTGTTCCAACTTGCAACCTTGTTTGGATTGAGGGCTGTTCCAAACTCTGTTCCATTTTGGGGCTACCAACATGACGTAGCGCGGCATTCCATAGCACAGGCGAACCATTTACTTTCAGCAGTTCTCTATACTGCATTTACACCAAGTCACTCACACTGCGAGCCCTCGATCAGCAACAAGCCAACCCGACCCCCGAAAAACAACCGATTTTGATTCGGCCTGTGGGCATAGCGTAGGGCCCGACTTGATATGCAACTGACGAACGTAGGTACCCAAAACTCAAAGTACTGAACCCTGGAACTCTTGGCAGTTGCCCGAAGCAGAGGCCACAGCCAAATTTGGAGTTTGGATCTATTCGGACCCCGACATCGTGACTTCACAAGTTCGAAGACGAATTCCAAGTCTCCGGCCACGGGATTCGTGATGTCGGGATTTGGTGTCTCGGCCCGGCGTACATCGCTCGCTACCTGCGGCAGCAGGGCACGGCTTCTATAACCGGCGGCTACGCAAGGCTACTTAGATTGGGTTCGGGTGTCCGAGGCTTCGCAGCTTCACTACTTGTCGTCGTCGTGGAGGCAATCAATCGCTGCTGTTGTGGTCGTGGTTGTCGTACTTCTTGTATTTTGCTGTCGGTGTTGGGGTTGCTGTTGTTGTTGCTGCTGCTGCTGCTCTGGGTGTTGCTGTTGTTGTTGACATTGATGCCGCGGGTGTTGTCGGGTTAACTATGTTTGCTTCTGTTGCCGCTGTTTGTCGTGGTCGGCTGTTGCCTGTGTTCTGGACTCGTCTTAATTTTGCCAATGTTTCTTTGTGCGTGGTCAGGTCAACGTAATATTGGATTTCGGGCAACTGTTGCTGACAATGCGAGTGTTATCGATAGTCTTGTGCAAAAGCAAAACATTGCGCTTCTGTACTGTCAGTGGTTGCCGTTGTTGTCGGTCGGGTGGTGTGCTGCGCAAGGGGTTGTTGGTACCGTTCATGTCTGATCGCAATCAAACTCTCATACCGCAAAGCTGATGGCGCTGATCAAAACATGGGAAATTCTCGACGTGATGGCAATATTGAAAGGTACTAAGTTTAATCGAACTGTTCTAACTATGGCCTCGGTTGTTTTTTGAACGGAAACGGAGGTATGAGTGCAGCGTTGTCTCTACTGTGTCATTGCAAGACATGGACACTTTGGACGCCTCAGAGCCTGTGAGTGAGTGAGTGGTTGCCAAACATGCGGGGTAAGCATGCCCTGTATTGAATGCCATGATCGGTTGTTTGCCTCGAAAAACTAAAGCTGGCGACATTTTGGGTGGAACAATTTTTCGCGCCAACATTACGAATGACACAAATGCATTTAAATATGTAGGCATGATATTCGCAACTTAGCCTGAACGCACCGGAAAATTCGTGTTCGTGCGGGTGTCGAAAGACTGTGTCACACTCTGAAGCAAACCCCCCTGACAAAATGACTACGATATCCCACGATGCTCGTGAAGGCCTTTGGAGCTTGGGGGCCGGTGATGGTTTCAGTAGCGACTACACATCCTCCAGGACCCTAAGCCATATACTACCAACAAACAAAAACAACACTTACAAGCCCTCAGCCCTAAACCTTAGACGCCCTAAGCCCTTCGGACCATAGGCACTCTGGGCCATAAACCTTGGACTTTTCGATGATTTCCTATGGCAAAGCCTCCGCCAGGCCGGTGCCCGTCGGAGTGGGGTCGCTCGGCTTGTCGTGGGCGCTCCTCTCGAGCTTTCGTGGCTTCTTAACTTTTAACACTTTAGGTGTTCTGAGATCTCCGTTTAATTAAACACGATTAGGGCTCAGGGCTTGGAGGCTTGTGGGATTTGGGCGCAGAGGCTGTTAATCCAAAAATGACACGACCTCGGTTTTGAGTTTTTGGGGCGCTTGTTGAGCTTTGGGTTTAGGAGGCTCGATAAAGCTGGGCCTTGCAGAGTTCAACACGGCTTCGGCTCATCAGGCTTAGAGAGTCTTACTGGATGATGAGGCTCCTGCCGCCTGTGCGTCTGGAGGAGGGAACGTGATCTACTAGGACCCGGGCTTCGGGATGGATAGTGTTAGTGGCTTAGGCTGGCAAGGGCTTTGTCTGCGAGTGGATCCAACGAGCCTGAGGCATGCCCGCATAGGGAGAGTCATGCTTGGATTCAGTGGGATTTCGACCTGCGACCATCTAAGCGTCCTCGGACGCGTGGGTACAACTTTGGTCCCCAGCGTCCTTGGCTTCGGGTCCGTCTCACCGTCTCCGGGCAACAAGTAAGGCTAGGGAGCTGTTTCAGCGAAGGTCCGTTGCTTCAGAAAGCAGCTTGAAAGCTTGCGGTGCCTGAAGCCTCTGAAACTAGCTACGACACTGCATTGTTTCTGCGAGCCACTGGAGCAGGGGCACCTTCCACGGCCTCATTCGGACATACTTCTACTCGTGGCACATCGGAAAGTCTGTCAAGCTGTATCTGTTGAATTTGGAGGCTTTTTGCTGGGAACAAACACAAGGCCTGTGGAGGCCCCTGTCAATCCGTCTACCAACGCCCACAGTCACACACACGCACACACACACACACATTTCCGGGTACAGGCGACCGACTTTAGCGGCCCATCATGGATCAAACATATATATTATAATGCCTAGAATCGCGCGCAAGTTCACGCCCGACGTCTCGCCCTTCAAGCTGACGATTATGCCCAAGCTTCAAGCTCGCCAGAATCTAGCACTGCTTGTGCAAGTAAATGGTTTTTGCTTGCGAACTCAAGCCAAGCCTTGTGTTCCCTTGTTTCGTATACGGCTATGCATAAAGAACCATGTTTTTGTGATTGTACGGCGTGGCGATAAGAAACTACTTTACTATCAGAGTCTACGTCTACGTACCTCAACAGAAGCTCCGGTTCTGATCCAGAGTCCTGAAGCGTCTAGACTGGAACCAACGCCCCAACGCTGCAACCCTAACTGACCCTAACTACTGGTACCGAGGTGAAGCCAAACCTGAAAACATAAGCCCCCAATCCCGAAACCCTAAACCTTAAACGCTAAATTTTAAACTCAACTTCACCAAGGGGCGTCCGGCCCGCAGCCCCCGCGGCACCGGAAGGCTCCCTACTGCCAGTCCTGTCTCTGGGGAACGAAGGGTGCAGGTTTAGGGCCTTGGGGCTCCTGGTAGGCATGAGGGTTTGAGGTTTTGGGCTACTGTGCGCGGGTTTTGAAACAGAAATAGCGTGCCCGGTCAGGGTATAAATAGGTATGCAGTCCCGTAGTCTATATATGAATGCATACTTGGGATTCGTCGAGGTGTGTCTTTCGTGATTTTTTCTCTAGGACAGTGCCGAGGAGAACTGAGTTATGGTCGAGTTGGAATCTGAGACTGCGTAAACAGCAACATCGACGTCAATGAACCCGACGGATGGAGCTCCGAAGCCAAGCTTGCACTACCGGGCATGTCGCTCCAACAGCAAGACAAAAGATCCAAACCTGCAGAACGAACACCTGACATCGGAAGCCCAACTACGAGGCATTCACGATCTTAACGCTTCCACCATACACCTCAAGCGCCGTGCAAACACAGCAATTGAGAAGATATGTCCACAATGTAAGCGCACACCACAAAGACCTTGTCAAGCCTATCAACCCTAAATCTTGAATTCCTAAATCGCCAACCCATCGAAGCCTAAGCCTGACACGAAATCGAGTCCCCCGCACGGGTAAACCGCGGGCAGCAGAAGTCCCCGCACCTACGCCAGTAGGCCCTGTAGGCCTGCACGGAGCTATCGATTTGTCAGTAGTATTGTCATCCGTGTTGTGATTGCTGCTACACTAACTAAGCGGTATCGGTTTTCCATTTTCCGCTTCCGTTGCGGATGACGGCCCTGTGGCCGCGGTATAGCCTTCGCTCTAGTGCACACGGTGATCATTGCATTGACACCCGTTGTCTCCTCCCTCGCCGTGGTTTGGTTGGTGGCTTCTGTTCCGGTGCTAAAATCGTGTCTGCGACCTAGCCCCACCAAAACCATCGTGCAAATCACGACTACGTGGCGCCATGTTTGACACGAGATATTGCCCTGCGTTGGAAAACTTGCGAGTCAGGGGAAATGCGACACCAAAAAGTCCAAATTCAGCGACTGTTGGCAGTTTTACCTAGCTGTGACGGGGGGGTGTAGTAGCCCCGGACCCGGGATCATGGATATGCTCACGCTCACGCCCAGCCCATGATCCACCCCAGCTTTCCTTTTGTAGGCAGTGGCTCGTGGGACGTGGGGCAACCTCGGCAGGGATCAAATTTCCGCAAAGTTCCAGAAGCCCGAGATGTATGTGAAAACATCAACAGGGATCAAATTTCCCAAAAACTCCTGAAACCTGATTTGTGAAAACATCAGCAAGGTCAAGTTTCCCAAATCTGGGCAACTACATATGGCCTCGTAATGCCAAGAGATGCCAGGACTTTAAGAATTTTGGGATATTTGCTACTTACCAATGTTTTCGCATATCAGGCTTTACAAATGTTGGGTAGCGTTGAGCCTGGAGGCACTTTGGCAACCTCGGATGCGAAAACATCGGCACGGATCAAATTTCCCCAAAATTCCTGAAGACTGAAAATGCGAAAACATCGACAGGGATCAAATGTCACCGAATTTCACAAAATCTGCGCGAGTATGTGACCGCTTTGAACAATTTTGGTGAAATCTGATGCTTTCCAGATGTATTTGTCCCCATTGGCACGAAGCATAAGGGGTATACGGATGTGCTTACATATCTTTTATGTATGACCTTCACTTGGTCGTTGCTCCTGTGTTTGCTGCTAGCACGCGAAAACTTGGCTTGTTCTGTTGATCGGAGTTGTCAGATTCCACATCAATAAAGAAAGGAAGCTGGACACACCTTACTTATGATCGAAGGTGGTTGACAAAAATGAGAGGGGAGGGGCCTACCTGGTTTCCCTCTCTGTTTGCACATCTACTGAAGTACACGCGCCACAACAGTCCTTTCTGTTGGAATATTTGGAGGGAGACCACTTATTTTCCGGAACATCAGGATTTACTTTTGTCACCTTGGCAGGTTATAAGAGCTCGCTGAGTTTTAGCCAGTGATACGGGACTCAGGACCTTTCTGGTGTTCCGATGGGAGAGGATTTCTAATGAAAGAAGACTGACACCAAGCAGAAAGACTCAAGCTCCCCTGTCCCCTTCTTAATTAAGATGGGCTAAAGGTTTGCTTGCAATTCGTGCAGGCGCAGAACCAGATTCTGGTGTGGGTTTTGGGTGGGTTACATATGACATATACCACAGACAAGCACCAGAAGTGGAGGTCAGTAATGTGTGAAGTACAGAAAGCAGCGTAAGTACCTATGGTTTCTGAACCTCGAAGAGAGCAATTGGAGACATAGAATTGTAGACGAGCGGGTATCTTTCTGCACACATGACTTTTAATGGCATTAGTCTATGTATGCATCTCCCTACCCACCTTCAGTCCGTCAATCAGCCAGGCAGTCAGTCCGTCAGTCACTTGAGCAGGCAGTGCGGCAGTCAGCCGGCCAGGAAATCGGTCATTCCATAATTCATGTACTCAGTCATTGATGCAATTAAACTGGCATGTCATGCAGTACAATCTTTACTTGCTGCTATATGCAGTGTACCTACACGAAAACACATCATGAACGATCTCAACGACATGGCGGAAATGCAACCACGAATCCTCTGAAAATGCACAGCCAAGCAATCGTGAGGCATCGGCGTACAAGCCATTTTGATATGCGCAAACCCAAAGTTTGGCGTCCTCGGTGATCCGTTTTTTTCGGATGGGTAGGGGGCAGGGGGTTTTGGGAGTGAGGCAATGAAGTGCACAGAAGCCGGGATTCACCACACAGGTTCTGGCAGTTCTGGATTTCGTACGGAAAAAACTCGTGGCATGGAACTTGGAGACCGTTCCCCAATCATACCACTTTAACCTCCACTGGAAAGTCCTCATTTTGCAGCGGCAAAGACACGCTGTGCAGAACCAGGATTGTCAAAAACGTTTTCTGGGCCTGCCCCTCACCTTCATGCCGACACAAGCAATATTTCAGGGTGAAATTGAAAGCGGATCTTCAAGTTTCCTCCGAACGTTGCTGCACACTTTGTTCTGTCATGGCCGGACCACCCGGAACAGGCCTGGAGGGCCCTGGGCCTGTCTCCGGATGTGAGAAGCCTGGCCACAGCAGAATGACGAAGAGCTTGGGATACATGGGCCGAGGATTCAAGCATGTTCATCGTATAGCGACTGAACCCATGAGGATATACAGAGGAAGACAGAAGTAGCAAGCTTCGGACTTGAAGAAGTGTCTAGTGCACCAATTCTGCACTTCAGGCCACGAACGTGCATCCCAAGGATCCAAACTTGGGAACCATCCTTACCTGCCTAGCTCCGTCTTCATATACGTGGACCCTGTACATCAACATCTGGTCAGAGCCCGAAATCCGAAGAGCCCGTCCTGCTGCATCTGCAACAGCAACTACAGCAGCAGCAACAACCACAAACCACTGCGACAACAGCAACCACACCGAAACTTGCACACGGCCAAAACTAGACCCGACAATGAACAACAAACGCAACCTCGACACAACGACGATCACGAACAACAACATGATATCTGTAGCTCCAACAAATGACGAAAAGAGCCAAAACATGCAGCAGCAATCGTGGCTGATGTTCGCGCGAGGTGGTCTGGCGTGCGAATGTGACCTTCACGGGGTGTCTGCAGGCAGGTTAGAGACCAGAGACCTGTGGTGACACTGAGTCTCCAGTTCAAATCGAACAACCCCTTCGGTAGGCACAGGCACGTAGTGGATCTTGCTTCACTTCAGGCACGACATGGCATTAAAAAAGCCCAGTCTCTGATCTGCGAACAAGTAGCAGGAAGCTCCGTAGCGGCACGGATGCTTACTTCTCTCGTCCTGTTCTGGAGGATGCAACCTGAGAAACCAAGCGGTCTGCCGCTAGCAACCTCTGGCCGTCCCTGCTGTGCATGTCCCTCTGTACATTCTTCAGTCGGGCGGTATTCAGAACATTCGGGCCAACACCATAAGGCTGCAATACCATGTTCCACGATTCTGGCTGAGGGTCTGCAAGAGGAGGCATGCAATCATGAAAAGGAAGTGAACTGACCCCCAAACTCCGTGGATCCCAAGTGCCGTTCACTGTTAACTGTGGAGTCTGAGCGCCCGACGCGAGCTGCAGCAAAGCCTCATCCACGACGCTGGGATCACCTTAGAGATTCTGAGGGATGCAAGACATGTGACTTCGAATGGCAGCCGGACGCAGCAGATATACGTACAAAACAATCACTGAAGCAACGAAGCAATCATTACTTGAAGGGCTTCAACCCCCGGCACGTCAAGCTTCCGGCTGGCGTCGCCCTGCAGGAATCAATGAACAGGATTTCATGTGTGGGTGGATTGTGCTTCGATTCCAGGCCGCCATTCGAGATTCCTGGGTTGACCTGTTCTGGAAATGCGTATACGAACGGCGATGTATTTTCTTATGTTACCCCCGCTTTTGCTTCTGCCGGCAATGCTGGGGGTTCTCTATTTATATGTGGTTTAAGCACCAGGGCCTAGTCCCTGACTCCAAGTCCGTCGTATCCTGCAACGACATTCCGTAGAGTGTTCATCTGCTGCCCCATGTCTAAGCCCTAAGTTGTTGAAGCCTCTCCGAGGAACCAACATGGGACCCACACCCTCGAACCCGATCGGCACTTACGACCCTCCTTGAACGAATCTGGACGCGACTTGCTCGAGGTTGCCTTTACTTGAGGTCCTGAGGTGCCTGTGTCAGTAGGACTTTATCACGTGCACGAGATGTACAATGTGGATCCCTGAATGCACGGAAGTGTTATAATGGAGTTCAGCGGACACCCTATGCACTACACCGTGCCCGAACCTTGCATTGGATGTCGGGCCTCTGCTGTCGCTGCACTGCGATAGCGGGCGGCGTGTGCACCAGCCCCGGAGTCAGGGCACAGGGGACGGGGATCCTTCAGGAAAGTCAGGGCTCATGTCGGTAAGTGACATAGGGCTGACAGCTTTACCAGAAGCCCCAAAAGGCACCAGTACTGATGGAGGTCTCTAACAGGAGTACTTGGCTCTAACTGGCGGGTCGAAGCAGGCCTTATAGTTTCAGAGGCTTCATATGCTGCTTGGGTATGGAGGGTTTCGGATTTTAATGTGTTGTTGCCGTGAGTTTGTTTTGTGGCAGTAGACTTTTTTGTTCGTCTTGCCTGACTTGCTTTTGGGGCTGGCTTAAGACAGCGGTTGAAAGGCAAACAACGCCTCAAGAACCACTGACGTTTGTATCATGAAATCTATAATTCGTGGTATCTCCTGTTGCATAGGCACATTTCACAGCAATTCAGAGTGGATTGGACACATCGATGTGCTGGGTGATGAAGAAGCAGTATGACATGAAGCTCGGGTATACACTTTCAGTTCAAGAACACGTATGACGATTTTTATAGTGTGTCGACTGTCCTGATGTACCTGCTCGTGGTGGCGCTAATTCGCGGTTGTGAGCAGCTGTTGGCATTTATGTGGATTCCGATACAAGTGCGTAAAGATCTGTTTCAGGCTGCAACATGAAACCCACAAAGTCCTTGCCCTGCAGCGCTCGCAGGCAGGCATCCGAAAAGTCTTCACGCCGGCCAGTAAGAACGACCTGTCACTCTAAGTCCGAAACCCGAGACCCGCCTGGGGTTTCGGGCCTTTGCACGTTAAACCCTGAAGCTCTGAAAGCTCTACCATCAACAGCTTAATCCTCAAAACCCCGAAAACCCGAAAACCTAAAGAGGGCCGCCTGGGAAGAGTTGTTTTCGAAACGACTCTTCAAGATACAGGCTTTTTCATGGATCTGGCGTCTAGGGTTTAGAATAATGGCTTCATGGTTGAGGGTTGAGCTCCCTGAGGGAGAGAAGCAGAAAGCCTGCAGTTTTCCTGAAGAGGTCTTGCTGAGAAATGCTCCAGGCTCGAGACCGTTCGGAGCCGAAGAAGGGTGGTACTGGGAGAGCAAGGAACCTTTTTACATCTGGGAGAGTGGTGCCGTGGTGCGTCGTAATCGTCTGCACTCCAAATTACCAGAGGTTCACAAGAAGCTTGAGCACCAGAAGCCTGAACACGTGTACCACGCCTTCTTCACTGTCTGCATGGCTTGGCTGTGCCTCCTCAAGACGCTCCCCAGGCCTCGAAGATCAAAGGCTAAACCCTGTGCAGTAAGTTTGATGCTCGGACGCTTTGGGATTGGGGCTCGGCCTGAAGATGCCCAAGGATGTCCAGGTCGAGTCGAGGTCTTCTGCTTTGCTTCTGCTTCTACAACTTGAAGTCACGAGGACGACTGTTGCTGCTGCTGCCTCTCCTCCTCCTCTTCCGCCACCAGCACCACCAGCACCACCACCACCACCACCACCACCAGCACCAGCACCAGCACCACCACCATGATGACCAGCACCATACAGTATGCTGCATTTCGTGTTGTATCGCTGTTGAGCAGATGAGATAAGCACCGCTGTTGTTGTCTGTGTGCCAATTGATAATTCTAGGTCCTGTGCTGCAGTCACACATGTATGTCGTCATGTGCCAGCCCAACTGCGCTTCTGCTGGGATGACCGTTTTGAGGTTATTAGAGTACCGAAGGCCACGGACTAATTATCGTCAGCTGGTCCGATTTATGTTCCGCCTGAGCATTCATGCAATACAAGGTCTACTTGTCTGACACACAGTGTCAGGAAGGATGATCGTCAACCATGTGAGGCCCGCACAGCCGCCAATGATGTATGGGTCATTGCCGAAAACACCGCAACCCACATCGGGAACGATGATAATCTCGGCATTCAGGACCTAGCAAGTCCGTGAAACTCTCAGCTACAACCTCGTAGCCTGAAAACAAAAAACCATAAATCCAAGGCAGACTGAAGCGAGAGAGTTGGAGCTCGCTTCAGGCCATCAATCAGGGCAACCTATCATGAAAACTAACTAACTCCTGACGTGCTAAGGTTAAGCACAGGACGTTCAGCCCCAAACCCTGCATGTTACAGAGTCTACTTGCTCCTTCATACTTCAAAGCGCGCTATCATGATTATGGTACACCCGACTTACCTGAGTCCTAGCTTAGCAGACTAGGCGAACAGCATTTCCCTCAACCTCAACGACCAACCTGAACGGGCCTTGCTGTCAGGTTTTACTCTGTTAGGTATTCTTTACGAAGAGTCGTAGACAAGACTTTAACATACAATCTCCATCTTGCTCTTTCGTATCCGAGCACGGGGCCATAGACCGTACCTTCCCTCAGCGGCTTCAGTCCCCACCCAAGACCCGACCGAAGCCCATAGAGCCCTGCACCACGGAGCTTGGAACCGTAAACTTACCCGCCAAGCCCGAACAACGAAAACGACAGTCGGGTGCAGAATCCCACTCGCACGGGCCGTTGCAACCCTCCTTCCGCCCACCCTAAACCCCAAACCGAAAGCCTGAACCCCGACCCCGCACCCAAATCCAAACCCCAAGTCCAAAATCCTGAGGCATGTCCGGACGATGCCTCCACCGAGGCCAAGAGGGCGGCCTGGTCAGCTAAGGGGCCGTTGCAGGGCTACCAATGGGAATCTGTTAGAATTTAGAATACTTTTAAATTCTATGACCTATATTCCGTATGGCGAGCCTTCAGGGGCTGAGGACGCTTACGATTTAGGGTAAAGGGTAATAGGAGCCAGAAAAGTATGCGGTTGGAGATTCCGGGAGTTATTAAAGGTGAGAGGTGCAGAAGTGATTCGGGCCACAGATGGTGGAGTCTAGGGCGTGGAATTTTCAAGGGATCAGTACCTCAAGTTGCTGGGAGCCGAGTGTCAGGAAGTGTTTTGGGGTGTAATATGAGCATGATAAGGGTGTAGCTACGTAGAGACAAGGCCAGAAGTTGAAGGCGATGCTGCTTTTACTAGTTTATGCCTCCGCACTAGATCTGTTCGGTGCTGGAGCCGAACTCTTCCCGGCTCGGGCTGGCGCTGAAACCAAGGCCCCAGTAACGTCTTGACCAATCGTCAACAGCCAAATGTTGATGGCATTCTTCAAGGGTTTAGGGATTGTGAGGCTGTGGCGTCGACGATCCGAAGCTTTGCGGACTGCCCTTCCAAGATTTAAGCTTTCGCGCGCACTTGTGCTTGTCCTGTCCTTTTTGAAGCTGCGATCTCGCCGAGAAGGCACGGAACCCCAGAAAGGGATCTTTGGCTGTGCTGAGCTTACATCGCAGTCCGCAGGAGCACCGGATAAAGCCACCGGGACTCATTGATACAACAAGCCCTACATCACTCGAACAACTCAAGCTGATTCCTGACATGTCAGCTAGAGGTCTCATGATCATACCCCGGGCTCAGGTTATCAGTGGGGCTTCCAGGGTCAGTAGATGCCCTGCACAAGCAGGCAGGACAGTCGGAACACTACAGCACCCGATAAGCTAAACTCAAGGCTCACAAAGCAAGTGCAGCGCTCGTTCGTCGGGTGGTTGAGAAAGAGTCGGCCTCCCGATCCTCTTGTGAATAAGTTCTAAAGCAGTTTGACCTGTCTCGAACCAACAAAACCCGCGTTGAATCCATCAAAGCGGATTTGGGCCTCGAGTTTCTGGCGTGTCTGCTTCAGGTACTCTGCCGGCCGCTCTGGGCTGTCCAAGGGACTGTCCCGCACACGCGGGTTCCGGTTGAACCTGGGCTGGTGCACATTTTAAGTGAGAACTTCAAAACCTCATGGTTGCAAACCCAAACCGCGCGCTCGGGTTTTGGCCGTAGAGTTCTAGATGGAGACAGGAATTCCAACAGAAACTGGAGTTTGCACTTCATCAAGCATGATGCAAGTGTTGAAGCGGGCTGACTGATGAGGCTGGACGTAGGCAAGGGGATGCATCGAATTGGAATCGAAAAGCAGGCAAGCATGATCTGGAGTCGCCGCCGGGAAGTCATTATCACCACGCACGACAACACAACTTGCAAGACCAAGGATTCGCATCACTAAGAATCAAACACTTACAAATTGCTCCACGTTTGCACTGTTGCTTTGTGGTGCTGGTGACGTTATCATGACGACCATTTGTGGCACAGTCTGTTTAAGTTGGTGACACTTATGAACTTGGTTCTTGTAAAACTTATGCATTAATATTATTAACTATTCTCATTGGCCGTTTGCACCGAACCAGAACAACAGGGATTAGATCTACAGGGCTTGTTCGACAGGATCGGCAAATTTTGACAAATAAAGACAAATTAAAGACAAATAAAGACAAATAAAGACAAATAAAAACAAATAAAAACAAATAAAGACAAATAAAGACAAATAAAGACAAATAAAGACAAATAAAGACAAATAAAGACAAATAAAAGACAAATAAAAGACAAATAAAGACAAATAAAGACAAATAAAGACAAATAAAGACAAATAAAGACAAATAAAGACAAATAACGGTTTCAAACGTAAAGAAAACAAAGATGTCAGGAAGCTCGAAGATGTACA
>BGNK01001908.1:106126-123700 GCA_003297005.1 Symbiodinium sp. clade A Y106 | reverse complement strand
TTTTTGGGTATGGGTGGTGTGTTTTTTTTGTGAAGATGGGTGGGAAGGGGGGTGGGGTTGTCTGTTTGTTGATGGGGGGGGGGGGGGGGCTTAATGATTAGAATAGGCCTTGGGGATACATTATACTATAGTTATAATAACGAGCCCCCAAAATACATGATTAGAATAGGGCTTTGGGATACATTATACTATAGATATAATAAGCAGCCCCCAAAATACTATAGGTAATTATTAAATAAAGGCCCCTACTTTAAGCCAAAGGAGAAAGCGCCTTGGAACTCAACCCCTGGGCTCAAGCACCAAAGCGCACAACGAAATCCACACCCCGAAATATCCTAAAGCCCAAACTCACTGGCCCAAAACCCAAGGAAATAAAAGTTGAAACTTTCAGAATCCACTACCTTATAAGAGGCCCAAAAGTTGAAAAAGTTGAGTTTACAGCCACTACGCTGAAGACCTGCCAGAAACCCTAAAGCCCAAAACCCTGGACCCAAACCCAAAGCCCGATGCCATAAGCCCACAGACCTATGACCCTAAACCCTGCGAAGCCTGATCGAAAGCCTTTGAAAACCGACAGGGAACCCCATGCCAACAGCTTTATGAACCACCCTTTGGCTAATCCTAAACCCTAAAACCTAGAGTTCCTGAAATCGTGAATCCAAATGCCCCAGGCCCAACCCACACCCCATAGTGAACCCCAGAAAGTTGGAACATGGGTTTAGGATGATTAGTGCTGGGATTCCCTCTACTCTACCTTAAGGGCATGGGGATAATGAAGCTTCAACTTTGTGGCTTCCACTGTATACAATTCCTGACACCCTATCTCAACCACAAGAAACTAGATTTTTCAAGGATATATACAGAAGGCACAGTCCAGGACCTGAGACGCCTTCAAACCTAAAGCCCCAAACCCCATAACGCATAAAATCATAAAGCCCCAAGCTCTTAACACAAAATCCGAAGCCCTAAATCCCGTAACCACAAGACCCGAAATCCTAAAATGCTTAACCACAAGACTCTAAACCTTCAAATCCTAAACCCTTAAAAACCCTGAACCCTTAAAGCCCAAGTGCCCAAAAGCCCAAACGCTTTAAAACCCTCAACCCCGACAGCCCTGGAGTCCGAAATCCTGAACCCGAAGCCGCACCTGACCAGATCTGCTCGGAGTCGCCTGAACTGAGGAGCTCCTGTAGACGTATTCAAGGCTTCCGAGATACTAGAACCTTGTAAGGGTTCCTCAAAAGGCTAAGGGTTCAGGATTATAGACAGATAGTTAGACAGAAAGATAAGATAGATATATGGGCAAACATACAGATATCTATATATATATATATATATGTGAAGTTATATCTATATATATATATATATACAACCATGGCCACATACACTTGGTTTTACAGAGTTTCATTATGTCAGGCGTTATGAAGTTTGATCTGCGTGTTTAAATACTGTTACAGCTTTTGGGGGAGATTCAGAGACTCAGGGCTGAGAAACCAACCGGTCATTAAAGGGGATCTATAAGGGCCTATAAGGGTTCCTACGGGTGCTGAAAGTGTGTGGTATCGGGGCCTCAATAAATTGAACTGAGTTTGCAGTTGCACTCGACTTCGCACGCCGCATCTTGGCGCATTCTAACCCAGTAACTAGGACGTTCCGAGCCTGATCTGCGCAGTGTGGGGTTCGCACAGCCCCAAACCGCAGGTTCCTTTAAGGGTTCCTTTACGGGTTTAGGGTTCAAGACCTCAAGCATAAGTTCCATATTACCCTAAGCCCCCAACCCCTACCCAAATATCTCAAGCCCTCGAAACGCTATGGGAAATGAGGCCTGAACCCCAAGGCCCACGAGGAGGATCAGAGGTTTAGGGCTCAGGGTTAGTGTTAAAAGTAACTACAACTACTTTCGACCATAGCTCCCTGGCTTAAGCGCTACCAACTAAGTCCCCCTAACTACTTGCAACCATAGTTGCTTTGCTTAATCGCTACCAACTAAGTCCCCCTAACTACTTTCGACCATAGCTCCCTTGCCTAATCGCTACCAACTAAGTCCCCCTAACTACTTGCAACCATTTTTTGTTGCTTTGCTTAATCACTACCAACTAAGTCCCCCTAACTACTTTCAATCATAGTTGCCTTGCTTAATCGCTACCAACCAAGTCCCCCTAACTACTTTCAACCATAGCTCCCTTGCTTAATCGCTACCAACTAAGTCCCCCTAACTACTTGCAACCATTTTTTGTTGCTTTGCTTAATCACTACCAACTAAGTCCCCCTAACTACGTTCAACCATAGTTGCCTTGCTTAATCGCTACCAACTAAGTCCCCCTAACTACGTTCGACCATAGCTCCCTTGCTTAATCGCTACCAACTAAGTCCCCCTAACTACTTGCAACCATAGTTGCTTTGCTGAATCACTACCAACTAAGTCCCCCTAACTACTTTCAACCATAGTTGCCTTGCTTAATCGCTACCAACTAAGTCCCGCTAACTACTTTCAACCATAGCTCCCTTGCTTAATCGCTACCAACTAAGTCCCCCTAACTACTTGCAACCATAGTTGCTTTGCTTAATCACTACCAACTAAGTCCCCCTAACTACTTTCAACCATAGTTGCCTTGCTTAATCGCTACCAACTAAGTCCCCCTAACTACTTTCAACCATAGCTCCCTTGCTTAATCGCTACCAACTAAGTCCCCCTAACTACTTGCAACCATTGCTTTGCTTAATCACTACCAACTAAGTCCCCCTAACTACTTTCAACCATAGTTGCCTTGCTTAATCGCTACCAACTAAGTCCCCCAACTACTCTCAACCATAGTTGCCATGCTTAGCCGCTACTACGTCTGCCCATCTTTTGCATACACCCTGCGAAGTATTTATAACGCCTGAACCCTGTAAAGGCCGCATTAAACAAATATTGCACTCAGAGACTCAGCAAAGCGCTGGAGACCCCCATAACCATCATAACACCCTTTAAACCCAGAAAACCTGATAAGCATCACTGATAAAACCATATGCATCCCAGCGCGAACTACGTGCTTGCCACTTGCCGACTCATCGTCCTTCAACTTCTCGAGGGCGTTGGGGGACGACGTCTTGCCGGTCCCTGGCGACGCAGAAAACCCGTTTCGGGTTGAGGTCCTACGGTTCAGGGGTTGGAGGTTTACCTTAACCTACCAAAACCTACTTTTTTGTAGGGTCCCTATAAATTCCATATTAGGGTTTATAATAAGAACCTACAAAAAAGTAGGTTTTGGTAGGTTAAGGTACTTGTCAAAGATTCAGAAGACTTAGTGAGCAGGCGCGGGATTATAAGCAGGGTAGGTTGACCTCATAAGTACTTATGACCCCAAGCAAGGTACTTATCGCTCTACTTCCTAAGTCCCCTGAGCATGTGAGTAGAGACCCTTTCTTGCGTCACGACCTTTGACCCGAAAACCTCAGAAGTAAATAAAGGCATTTGGGATTCGGCTTTGCAGAAATGCCAAATTGGAGGTCTCTGAAAAAGGTAGAATCGGGTTGTGGTTCGGGTTCGTGGTATGGGTATCGGTATAATATATAGCTGATATATAAAGGGACGTAAAGGTGAGACTAAATCCAGCTATGTATTAATCCGAGATATTCGCGCGGCAACGCTGATCCCTACACGACCTTAACCCCAAAAGCTTGAATCCAAAACAACAGCCAATGGCAACGAAGGGCCCTGTACTCTGCAGGCACATACACTACACACTAATAACCTGTACAGTCCCTCACCACAAGAGGGCCTTCACACATCACCTGAGTCCGGACCACGTCCAGGGGCGTGGTCACAGCGTTGGCCGCTAATGTGGCCACAGCCCCGGCCACGCCCGGGGGCAGTGATCCTCCAAAGGGCTTCGGCTCGGCTCTGGATTGAAAGTTTCAGGTTTTGTGCTTAGGGCAAGTTTAGGACTGTTGGGGTTTTAGGTTTGTACGGAAACCTCCTGCGTCGAAGGTGTAAGGTGTAGGTTGCACCCCGGGACATCAACCTCTTGACACCAAAAACTCCACAGCCGCACAAAAATCCACAAAAAACCACCTCCTACGGCCTGAAGCTGCTCTGCTCAAGCCTTGATAGAGACCCCTGATTAGTAAACCCGTGGTTTTAACGTCCTTAGCTTTAGGATCCCTGCTATAGTCCTTTTTTGTGGATTCTTATGAGATTTTACACACGGCTCTAGAGCGGTTTTGTATGTAATTTTTGTGCTTCAAGATAATGTAGGGGCCTAATTAAAGAATTATCTATACTGTTTTGGGGGTTCCTTATTATAAAACAGTCTCATATATACCCCCAAAAGCCCACTCCAATTATTCAGGCCTCTATAGTGTGTTTGGGGGACTTTGTTGTGTAAGTTGCAGTGTGTTGGGGTTGGGGCGGCCGTAAGTTCCCCGGAAGGCCTCGACAGCAAAGCTTCTGAAATCTCTGGTACAACAGGAGCCTAAATATTTCTGGTGGTTTCCGTATTAGTATTATAGTATAACGGACGCCAAAACCCAATTCTAATTATGAAGGCCCCTATATTACCCTCCTAAGACCCCGAAACAGTCCTCCCTCTTCTCCACCCAAACCAAAGAACAACAACGAACATACACACATGCACACAGCATTCATAACCGAAAGCCCGAAACCCCAAAACCCAAAGCCAAAGACGCCCTAAAGCCTAAACCCCCAGTCCTGCCGCGCCCGAGCCCCGCAGCCCTTCATAGGCCAGGAACCTGGGCCGAGGTTTCATACAGGTTCGCTTGCCTTTTATAAGTAGCGTTTTGATGTAATCCGCGCGAAAATACACCAAGTTTCGCTACCAAACACTGGATACAGCGGATATATCCGACCGCTCTTGATTGAGCCAATGAAGGCCCGACACACTGAACCAGGCAAGGCATGCGATAACAACGCACAGTGTTTCATGATCGCTCTTCAACAACAAAAGTTAACATGTGGCCGACGATTCTCTCTTTTTCTCTCTCTCTCTCTCTCTCTCTCTCTCTCTAATACTATCCACAGCGCGACATCGTCTTGTCACGGTCCCATAGTTTGTCCTCCCACCAGCGCTGGTCGTGCCAGCAGCTGCCGCTGTCGGCGGCTTGTGGAGGCCTTGCTATAGGCCATGCAAAACCATTCGTGCTGCTGTAGCGGTAGCACCGAGGCATAGTTTTTGGGTAGTTACGGTCTTGCCGCATCCATGAAGGCATGGGCTTCGACCTCCGCCCTTTTCGCCAGTGCAGGAGGCCTTGCGCAGCAAGGCAACGCGAACTCTATCATTTGCGTGCCTCCAGAGCTGTAATGCCACCCTGAAAGTGGTGGCCGCAGATGTCACACCTTGACAACCTTTTGCTGGGTGGCACCTGCCACCCGTGCCGCGACACTGCGCGCCACAGCACCACAAACCCTGAACCCTGAAGCCATACCATAACCCTAAACCCGACAGCAGACGAAGCGTCAACCGTCGCTTGCACCAATAATGTCAATACGTTATTTCAGGCTTTTAGGTCAGCAGGGTTTTGGGCTTTTGGGTTATAGAGCCGTAGGGTTTGTGCTTAGTGTCTTGCGTTTGGGGCTGTGAAAGGAGACCTCGGACCCTCGAGACGATCTGTCCTATAACCACAACTCCCTGCACAAGCATACCCGGCTGCCTTGGTTTAGGGTTCAGGGTTCAGGGTTTAGGGTTTAGGGTTTAGGGTTCACAAACCCTCTTCAAACCCTCAAGCCCCTGAACCCATCACCCCGAAACGCGGATCTCTAGACCCTAAGAAAACCCATATACCTGCACCAGGCACATGATCCCTAGAAGCCCCAAGACACAAAGTCAAGCTGCTTGGCGAGGTCTGCGGGAAGCTTGTACAGGACGTTAGCTCCATAACCTCGAGGCTGAGGATTCTTCGGAAAGAGAACTTTCCCAGAGGCTCCATATATAGCCATAATATGGATGGTTTTTTAGGACCTAATTCCATAATGGTACTATATGTGGATCCTCTGGGTTTCGATGAGGGCCGACACTAGGCTTTATAGTAGGGTTGACGGTTCATAAGTGTCGGGTTTGATTTCAAGGATTTGGGGTAACTGGGTGCTCGGATTGAGGATACTAGGAATCATAGGCTATTTGGTACTTGGGCTGGAAACAAGCTGTACACTGCGCATGTTTGAACTGCAGATGCAAGCACTGCTCTATGCGGTTCGTCACATACCGTGGGCAAGGGGCCCTTCCCACGAATTATCGTGCATGCTCTGCAGCTTGCACATGTACTCGAGCAACTGCTGGTTCTCATGGCCAGCTTTGAGTAGCGCGTGCTCTTGCTTCAGCTTGTCCATCTCGACCAGCTTGGCTTCAGCATCTGCAAGCTGCCCTTGCCGCTTCAGCCACACAGCTTGGCCCTGGATGCGTTTGATTTTCCTCGCCCTATGTCGTCCAGCTTCATCCAGCCTGCTCCCAAGTTTCTGGTTTCCAGTCAGGCACCTTAGCGCAGTGTTGACTTGCACGGCGTTTTCCGGAGTCAGGTCTGAAGCCAGCTCTGCCTGGTTCGCTTTGCACAGCAGCCCGGATTCCAACAGGTGTAGCAGTATCTGCTTGCTATTCAGTATGTTGCAAACCCAAAGTAAATGCGCTGAGTCTCCTTGCTTTGCAACTTGCATTTATGCCTAAGCTTCGAGCTAGAAAACTGCGAATGCACCTCAGGACTTGTGGATGTTTCTGCGCAATTTTGAGAACCAGCGCGTTTCCTCCATGTGGCTGTTCGATGTAGCCCTCTGCATCGAAGAAGCCGGCGAAGTACTCCCAGCTGCACGGCCCAGCGACTGCGGAGTCGTACTTCTTCAGAGCGCCCAGCTTGGCCTTAAACTTTTCTCTTTGCAAAGACTTTGCATCGGGCCACTGGGCGGCCAGCACCAGCTGCTGCTGCTTGGTGATGCTGTGTGGTGCAAGGAGCAAAGCTGCTCGACGGGCCGCCTGGCCCCACACGCACCACCGAAGTGCTGGCTTTCTCAAGCCCATGCCGCCGTGCTCGCGAGTGATGCTACCACCGAATGTCGCTCGGAAGATCATCAGAATTTCTGCCTGGTCGAAAGACTGGGAAACCCCCAACCCGGCTCCGGACAGATTTGTAGCGCAGAAAACGCAGCCATCCCCATCGAAGAAGCCGGCCAAATAAGCTAGCCTGCTTTCTGTCGGCATATGAGACCAGTCCTGCGTGTGGGCTCGAAGAGGCAGGTAGTAGATCTGCCCATTTGCAGAGAAACTCTTCAGATTGGGCCAGCGACACCGGCTCAGTTGGGCTCGGAGTTGTTTGTTCTTGTTCTGAAGTTCCTGCAACGTGTGAGAGCGGCTTGCGGCCAGGCTACAGCATGCCTCATCTTTGGGCCCTGCTGCGCAGTTTAAGCTCGTGCTGGTGGCCCAACCTGCCAGGATCAAAACAACCCACCTCGGCCAAATCGCCTTCCTTCTCGCCCACACTGCCTCCGGCAAAGGCAAAGGAGGCTGAGAGCCTGGAGCTTCCATCATGCCAGCAGGACGAGGCATGGCAGATTCCTGGTCGCGAGCCTAATCAGCTCCTGTTGCGATAAGCAAGCCAAGCATCGTACGGGCATGTTGCACGGCAATTAATTCGAGGTGGCGCCCGGGTATCCACTCTGCAATCCAAGACCTGAAGCTGAACTTACACCCCGGATTATATAATGAACCCCACTGCTTAAGGGCCATTGCAGTGGGATCACAATTACAATCTCTTGAACACAAAACTCCAAAACACAGAACAACCACAAAACGGCACTAGTCTCTAAATACCCTACACCACAAAAACTTTCACTTACTAAGCCCCATGATCTTCCAAGCACCCCTAAAGCTCTGTGGACATTTCATTCAACAACAGCCACACACAAACACAGACTACAAAAAAGATTAAGCGCCAGACTCACTGAAGGAAACCCTATATAACAAAGCTTACGAAGTCCCAAGTCAAGCCCGGCACCCACCTCTGTACAGGCCGGTGAAGCCCTCCTGGTGAAGGCTTTTCTTAAGGAATTTGTGCGTTCCTTCTAAGGGTTTGATAGGGTTCTTTAAAGGTTGGTTTCCAATAGGTACACTTGAGGATTGCTGAATTCTTAAAGTGGTTTCCTCCTTTATGAAGCTTTGAGGGCTTGGGATTCCTGGCGCATTTTGCTTTGAACATGGACGTTGCAACAATACTTGTAACGACATCGAACAGGTATCGTCACCACATCGAATCCCCATCGCAGAATACCACATCGCGCAAATCGGAATCGCATGGCATCGCAGTATCGGGGTTCAAGGACGAATTGAGGGGCGCGGCGTAGAGCGGGTGTGGATACGGCTGGAAGGGGTATCGAACCGCACCGCACCGCCAACAGCAGTACCAATCATACAATTACTAACAACCGCAAACCGATCGAACCGAGGTAGTACAACCATGTTAAAGGAGCCCCTTAAACTTAGAAATCCCTGAAAGGAACCACTTATAGGATATAGGGATCATTGCATGAGATCTACAGAGGAATCTTTAGGGCACTATATAGGCTAAAAGTCTTCCTTTAACCCTAGCTCCCTCAACCATATTGGTCCTGAAGGAAGTAACCAGACCAAGCCCCGCAGTCCTTCTCGTATGTGTCCTGCAGCTTGCCCCAGGAGCCGTCCCATGCCAAAGCCTGGCTGAAGGGATTCGGCTTCAAGGTTTAGGATTTAGAGGGCTTTTGTGGGGCATCTATGCTTTTCAGAATATCTTTGATGTCGAAAGTTCCTCCCCCGAAACGGCCATGTTGAATATTTCTATAAACTCAGAAGGTTAACGGCCACCTAGTCCATGCCAGTCCCACTCCTCGAACCGGAAGAACAACCAGCGGTGCATGTGTGGGTGTCTGTATGTATGTATGTATGCTAGTATGTCTGTATGTATTTGTATCTACATTGAAATATAAGCATAGATCTAAAGATCCATCAATACATACCCGTCTGAGTCTGAAGCGAAGCCTCCACATCAAGCCCCGTAAACCCCAAAGCCCATTCACACACCTACTACAGGGACCTTATAACAATTAGAATAAGGTTGTGGGGCCCTTTAAACTATACTTATAACAAGGAACCCCCGAGATAGTATAGGTAATTATTGAGGCCCCTATATTACACTGAAGTCGCCCGCGCCTCACCCTCCGTAGCCACTGTAGCCATGGCCTGGTCGGAGGTTTATCCGTTGGTTTCGGGATTACTTGGAGGATCATGGGACTGAGTAAATAAGGCTATAAGTACCTTAATTGGGGTGATAAGTATAGTTACCCTAACTACAACCCTCGTTACTAAGTCCCATGATCCTTTAAGTAAGGCTGTTTGAGTGTTTCTGCGAGGACAAGGAGGCTGCCGGTGGCTTGACTGCGAAGGTGAATGGTCAGTTATGGCATCAAGAACCTTAAAAGTTGGGGCTTTAAGAGATTTCAGCTGTATCTAGCATCTACTGTATGTGTATACAAAACGAAAAATCCCAACACCCTTAAGCAGCGACAAACGACAAACCCCAACCCCATGCACTGCAATCCACACAGCGGACCTAACCCTTTAGCAGCACCTTTGAGACCCCACAGCATAAACCTCCAAATCCCGCCAGCCTAAACCACAAAACTCAATACCCTGAACCCTAAACCGGAACACAGGGAAAAATACGCTAAACCCTAAACCCTAAACCCCTAAACCCTAAACCCTAAACCTTAAAGGAATGCGGGGGATTTAGGCTCGATGGGGGCCTTGGTCTCTGCAACGTCAAACGGCGTCTTGACGGCCTGCGTGGATGCGGACCCTGGGGTTTAGGGTTTAGGGTTTAGGGTATTAGGGTTTAGGGTTTAGGGTTTAGGGGATTAGGGATTAGGGTTTAGGGTATTAGGGTTTAGGGTATTAGGGTTTAGGGTTTAGGGTTTAGGGTATTAGGGTTTAGGGTATTAGGGTTTAGGGTATTAGGGTTTAGGGTTTAGGGTATTAGGGTTTAGGGTGGGAGTGCGTTGTTGTTCTGAAGCTTTTCAGGTACGTGTTAGTTTGAGCTTCAGGGCGTTGGAGAATTAGTGTTTCAAGTCTTTTCGGTGCCGCAGTTTAGGGTTTCAAGGGGCTTTAAGGCGTAGGTTTGGGTGCTATAGGGTTTGGGGTCGGGTCCAAAAAAATCAAACTTGTTCTCACTCATGAAGACGCCGGCGGCGATGGCAAGAACTCCAGAGCCTACCCCAGGGGAGGGGGAAGTGTTCGAGTTCGAGTTCGACCACGACTACTGGTACCAATAGTACCACTCGTACCAACAGTAATACTAGTACTATATTACAATACTGCCGATAGGCCCCATAGTAGTTCCTTTTTTGGGATTACCGTATAGGATTCTAAATATGAAGCCCAAAAAGGAACTACTATGGGGCCTATGGGTATCGACCGGGGGGACGGTCCTTATAGGCTTAGATCCCCAATACCCAACCTTTAAACTTTTTGGGTTTTTATAGTTTAGTAGGAACCGGAAAGCTTAGCATTTTATTTCTGTGGCTTATTGGGGGAGTAAGTACTACTCGAACTTGAACTCGAAGAGCTCGACTTCGAGCCCGAATCCAGCTGAGACTCCTCTAAACGTTGCTTCGACAGGCAGCAACGGGTTTAGAGTTTAGGGGTTTAGGGTTTAGGGTTCTCTGTACCTAGGTTTTAGTACAGGGTTTATAAGGTTTTCAGGGCTTATAGGGTTTAGGGTTGAGGATCGGCACTCTGTTCTAAAGTCCAGGCGTGTACCGGCCCTAAGTGGGCTTTGAAGGCTACCTGTACTTCAGACCCTACTTGCTGCCTGCGGGCCCAGGGTACAGGATAAGGGAGCTTTGCCATAAACACTTTTTGGGCCTTACTCGAATAGAAGTTGATGGCGACTGCGGCGACTGCAAGGGTGGGTGTTGGGGTTCAGGGCCCAGGATCAGGTGGCTTTGAAGGCAAGGCCTAGAGGGTGAGAGTGGCGCTGTTTTAGGGTTCAGAGTTCGGGATTCGCTCAGGCAGGTGTAGGGGTTAAGGTTTAGGTAGCTTGCCTGGGGGCTAGAAGAGAGGCATTAGTTGCCCTACTTAACCTAACACCTGAGTTACTAACTTCCCGGGTCACTAGGCCCGAAACCCTACCCCCTAAACCCTAAACCCTAAACCCTAAATCCTTGAAGCAGTTCGTGCACCGACCGGGGATCCAGAGCTTCAGACTCCCAATGTGCAAAAGCAAAAGGTTTAGGGTTTAGGGTTTAGGGTTTGGGGTGTTGAAACCTTCTGGGGTTTTGGGTCCCTGGCTCAAGTTTAAGTTTAAGCCCCATCAGCCCCAAAACGAAGCTCAAGCTGCACACCCCTTTGCCCAGCCTTTGCGCTCAGGACGCCTAGCACCACACCACCTTAGAGTTTAGGGTGTATGGAGGGCTTAAATTTAGGGGTTGAGGGGTTTGGGTTCAGGGATTTAGAGTTTAGGGGTTTTCGGTTTGAGGGTTTAAGATTTAGGAGTTTATGGTTTGGGGGTTTTGGGTTCAGGGATTTAGAGTTTGGGATTTGGATTTCGGGATTTAGAGTTGTGGTTTCGGCTTTAGGGATTTAGGGTTTAGGGTTTTGGGGTTAGGAGTTAGGGATTTAATGTGTGGATATTATTCTCTGTGCAGAGACATGTGGGTTTTTTCTCTAACCCCAAACCTTGCTGCCTCGCGTTTGGACTTGTGAAGGGTACACTTTGAGTATGAGGACCCCGTATCTTTGGACCACTGCACGGGCTCTTTGATGGCTTCTATCGGATCATTTATTTGGGCCCTTACTATCAAACTTCCACACGTTTCTTTGTGCGGGCTGTTGGCCACATGGTTTAGGACTGTCGGAGTTTCGGCTTGGGCCTAGACTAGAGAAGTCAGGGCCTAGCAGAGGTCTGGGATGTGAGACTCTGAAGCGTAAGGGAAAAGCTCTCACGGAATTGGAGCAAACGAGTTCTGAGGGCCCCAATCTCCCCAAGTCCAAAACCAAGAGGAATTGCTGTGCAGCCCGGCTGGAATATCCTGCAGGACCGCCTCTTCAACTGTGAGAAGGCTGGAGATATACAGACGTAACCTATAACCTACAGTAGAAGCCAGAAAGTTGGAACATCAATATCCTCATGGCCTTAAAGGTAAATAAAGTATAGGGGATCCCAGCACTAATCATCCTAAATCCATGTTCCAACTTTCTGGGGTTCACTATAGAACCACTTGTAACCTCGCGAAGTCCGATCGATCCTCCGCAAGCCCTCTCGAGACTCTAGATATTCCTCAGAACAGGCCCACCCAACCCCAAATCTCAAGCCCTGAACCCTAGACCCTAACTCCTGAACCCTAAATTCTAAACCAGAAGCCCTCAACCCTGAACCCTAAACCCTAAACCCCTAAACCCCTAAACCCTAAACCCCTAAACCCCCGTAGATCCCTTAAAGGAGCCCTTATGGTACCCTTTAAAGGAAGCCTCATACCCTAAACCTCAGCCCGAAAACCAAAACCTCCAGGTTCCCGCGGAGCCGCCGAGCGTCGGCAGCGGGTCGGGCGCTGCCTGCCATGCAAGAAAATGTAGGGTTCTAGGTTCGGGGCCTAGGGGTTTAAGGTTTAGGGTTGAGGGGTTTTAGGGGTTAGGGTTGAGGGTTGAGGGGTTTAGGGTTGAGGGTTGAGGGGTTTAGGGTTTAGGGTTGAGGGGTTTAGGGTTGAGGGTTGAGGGGTTTAGGGTTTAGGGTTGAGGGGTTTAGGGTTTAGGGTTGAGGGGTTTAGGGTTTAGGGTTGAGGGGTTTCAGGGTTTGCGGCCTAAGGGTTTAAGGTTTAGGGTTTAGGATGGGTCTACTTGTTTGGGCTCTGGGTTGCTAGAGCTCATGGGCTTCACATTGCCTAACTGCAGGCACAGATGATTTGGGCTATTAGGGTTGATTCTTTGGGGTTCGGAGCTCTAGGTTTTTGTTGCTGTGTGCGTTGGTTCCACGTGAGATAATGCGTCTTCCGCCGAGACCATAAAGTATCTTACAGACCACTGACCACGGTGTGAACATAGGTAACTGTTGAGTACTGTTCACATTTACCCTATCGCCAAGCCTAAGCCCTACATATTCTATACCGTGATAGTAGACTGAAGTCACACCTTGAGTTTAAGCTTCTCAGGGGGTCGCAGAGGTTCAAGGAGTTCACCGCCTGGCTTAGCATATGACACAAGATGCTTCTGGGGTCCGATGAAGACAGCTTGTGTTGGGCTATGTTGGGTGCCTTTAAGTTACCGGCCATGAACCCTGTGTGTAGTATGTGTGGATATATATATATACATATGTATAATATTATGTATGGATGCATGTGCATGCATGCATGTATGTAGGTTTCAGGTACGTATGCATGCATGTACGTATGTATGTATGTGTGTGCTGCTCCGCAAACTTGGAACCTCATTTGCAGGGTGATGTTCTGTTTGCAAACCTGTCCGGGGTCCGTCTGATTCGCTCGGTAACAAAGGCTTTTCCCCAGACATATAGATACAAATGTATTTATATTTTTATATATATATGTATGTTCGCTTATGTCCCCCAAAGTACACAATCTGACTTTCCTTTCTGGTACTCAAGCCAGGTCCTTAACAAACACCCATTGTAACAAAGAAGCCCCTGCCGCCTGGCGGCGAAGTTGCGCCGAGGCCGCTTCCTGCCCATCCACGCGGCAGTTTACCATTAGGGCTTCAACAATGGGTTACCATAAGGTTCATTTTAAGCGTGATCTTTTCTATGAGAGGGCCTTAATTGTTAGTGCTTGGGGTATATAATTATAGCGTAAAATACAAGTATGCCAGGGACTATAGTTTAGGGTGGTTTTCCTGCTTGGGGTGTGTAAGTGCCAGGGTGTTTAGGGTCTGCCCACAATAACATAGTTCCATGCTATACTAGCAACAAGATCTCCTCATATTATATATCTGAATAAGCCGAAAAAGATATAGGGTACCCAAAACCCTATTCCAGGTAGTCACACCCTGCATACCAGCTGCTGAGAATCCTCTACAACCAAAGATTGCAAAGACGATCCCACAAATCACAATAAAACAACTAATAGAACAATCAGATGAAGTGTGAGGCTTCTGCTATTAGGCGTCATCCCATTATAGGATTTCATACGCAGGGTGCGGAGTATAAGAGAGGGGGTGGTGGGGCACTGTAGCAACAACCTTAATTTCCGTCATAATGACCCTTATAAATGCACGCTAAACCCCAAACTCCTAAACCCTAAACCGTGGATTTTCGGGCTGTGGGCTGCGAATACTATCAATCACGGGCCTTGGCGGCGAAAAACGTGGCGCTGCCTGGAACAAAGGCCCGGAGAGGCCAATAGCCGCTTGGGTTTTACGGCCCCCCCCCTCAAAGTTCGATCAGGACGTGCCCACATCTTTTGGGTTTTAATGGTTTTAGACGTTTACAGGATTTCGGAAGTTTCGGGTTTAGGGTTTTCCCCGATCTCCCCGTCTAAAAAGGCCCACAGAACATGGGACCCCCCCCCCCCCCCCCCCGAGAAAGGTGTCCTACCTTGATATGGAGAGCCCAATGCCTTGAAAGACGACCTTGCTCAAATAATGGAGCAATGCTGGTCGTGGGCCAAAGTATGTTCTCCAATTAAGGGTATTGCGCTCTCCTGGAGGCCACGTTCTCAGGGTTGGGGTTTTTGGAGCTTAGGGCTTTTGCGAATCTTACATGGGATCCCTGCTGATGGAAACCTTCTACTAGTAAACCGGAGGACAAAAGAG
Organism: Symbiodinium sp. clade A Y106; assembly: GCA_003297005.1. Classification (NCBI taxonomy): domain Eukaryota; class Dinophyceae; order Suessiales; family Symbiodiniaceae; genus Symbiodinium; species Symbiodinium sp. clade A. Next base: position 108,926 of record BGNK01001908.1, on the reverse strand, counting down.
TCTTCGGATCGCTCGTAACGGAATGCATTGGTCCTGAATAAGCTGATATAGGGTGCTCTGTTGCTTGAGTCAGGGGACACTAGTTCGGAGAATGTTTTTCGGACCGTTCTTCACCCCTCTCCCGAAACAGGCTCAACAAATCCTGAACCCTTAACAAGTCTGTAGAATCTTTATCGAACCCTGTAACCCCTGTAAAACCCCAAACCGTAGCCTTGAATCATCTCCAGAAACCCTGAACCGTCCTGGTGTGCCACTCACCAAAGTCGGGAGGAGGCCGCGATAAACATCCCGGAAAAGTTCCTAAGCCAGGTGCTGGACACTGGTTTGGAGGTGCAGGGGAGCAGGGTTTCATACGGGTTCACTCGGGGTTGTATATACATACATATGTGTATGTATATATATATATGTATATATATATATGTATATGCGTCTTATGTATGGGCTCTATACAATGTTTTTGTCTTTTAGGGATTATGGATTTCTACCAACGCTTTTCCTGACTTGTCGGGTTTGGGGTTTCAGGTTGCCGGCATTAAAATTCGACTTAACAGCCCTAGGGTCTGGGGGTAAAAGATCTTGTGTAAGCAAAGGGCGGAACCCTAATTCCGAAACCTTGAAACCCTACAGCCTCAAAACCTAGTTGCACCCAAAACACTGTAATCAAGCTCTGTGCATGGCCGATTTCCCTGACAGCCGCAAACCCTCAAAACCCTTAAGCCTATTATGTACCCTAAGACCTTAGGGTTTACGGCTTGAAGCTGTCACGGATAAGTCTCTACGCATGTCACATCCACATGTCGAACCAGAGCTCACGGCTCGGGGCTTATGTAGGGCTTAAGGTGCACACGGTATCCCATAGTGAAGGTTTAGGGTTTAGGTATCCCATAGTAAGGCACCTCGGAGACACGTTCAAGAAGAACATGTGGGTTATTCTCTCATGCAAAGTCTAATCTCTGCACCCTGCGCACACATAAAGAAGCTCTCATCCAAGGCAGCAGGAGAGATTGTGAAAAACTCGCGCAGTAACCCCAAGCCCTTTTGTTTGTGTGGTTGTTGATTCCTCTAGCTAAGCTACCTTATTGGGCTTCTTTATAAGGGGGTTTATATGGGATATCCCTATCCTAATTTTTGCTTATGTGCTTTTTTGGGGCTCTAATAGCAGCCACGGGACCGCGCGGCTGGCATCCGGTCGTCCAGCGGTTGCCTGGAGACGGGTTTTGACCTCGAAGGATGGATCTCGAGATGGCTCGCTTTCGGGCTTAAGGGCCTCGGCCTTTGAGAGCTTCTGGCTTTAAAGGGGCCTGAAAGATAACCTGTACTATTTTGGGGGTTCCTTGAGTACATTTATAGTATAATATACCGCAAAACCCTATGAGGATTTAATGGAAGGTTTGGGGTTTCGGGGATTGTGGCTTCACAGGTAGAAATTCTAGTGATATAGGAGTGTTGAGAGCATGCAGGAGTCCGGGTTTAATAGAGCTGAGGATACCGGCTAGGTGAGGCCCCAAAGCAAGCAGGCTTCTCAAACCGAAAATGAGATTCTTGTGTTTGGATTTACATGCTTCGTCTCCAAAATCCAACATCCCGAACCCTTCAAACCGCTTACACGATGAAACACTGAGAATGACCCTTTATAACTATACCACTGTAAGCCCCTTGCACCCGCAATACAAAAACACTCAACACAACCCGCTGGATTCATTAGAACAGAAATGAAACTGATTGATGAGGACAGCCCAGACAAGGTCCCAAGGCCTAAATTGACCCCAAAACCGGGTTTCTGAGAGTCCGTGCCGTGTCAAAAGGATGGAGAACGACCTGCTTTGCGACATTCTGCGCGATGCCTTGTAAGGCTCCACCTAGGGCTCCTATTGGTTTAGGGCTTTAGGGTTTAGGGTGTAGGGTTGAGGGTTTAGGGTTTAATAGGTGTAAGGGATTCGATTAGGTTCTATAGTCTCTGCCGAAGCGCTTATCAAAAACGCAAAGCACGCATGTTGCGACTAGTGCAACGGAAAGATCGCCTTCAGGAGCATGCGTTCAGGCTTTCTGCCGGCCCTCTTTGCAACTTCGGGGACGCGGATGTAGCAGCCGACAGTCTTCCTCCCTCACTGAGTAGGGAGTCTGCTGCATTAACTTCAGCAGGCGGCTGTTCGGGAATACGTGGACGAAGACTGCCGCAAAATCATGGCAGTTTGCTTTCGGCTCAACTTTTTGCAGGTCGCGTGCTGACACTCGAAGAGGGCTTCAGCATTTGAGGTTGGGTTCGAGGGCTTGGGTTGGGAAGATGCGTTCGGCACGCACACAGACAACACTCAGACACTACCCCAACCTTAAACCCTAAATTTTCCCTAAGCCCCTAAACTCTCTGCGTGTGATGAGCTTCCAGAGGGACTCAAACTGTTAGGTTTGAGGGTTTGAGGGCGTGCAGGCCTGGGGCCTTAGAGTTTACTCTAGCCCAATTAATCTGTTCGGGTTCTGCGTTTTGGATTGAAAACCCTGCTCATCAAAAACAAAACACCTCAATCCAGAATCAATTACCGAAGCCCCGACATCTCGAAACCATCATCCCCCTCAATATCCCTGACTTCCTCATCCTCAACCCCCGAGGGTCTTGCACACTTACCCCGAGGAAAGCTGCGCTTACCTATATACACCCGATGGTTGTGGTCGTGGTTGTTGTTGTTGTTGCTGCTGTTGTTGATGTTGCTGTTGATGACGGCGGCGGTGGTGGTGGTGGTGGTGGTGGTGGTGTTGGTGCTGGTGCTGGTGCTGGTGCTGGCGCTGGCGCTGGCGCTGGCGC
>BGNK01001908.1:87994-104863 GCA_003297005.1 Symbiodinium sp. clade A Y106 | reverse complement strand
TGTGTGTGTGTGTGTGTGTGTGTGTTTGTTTACTCATGATCCAATCATTTTGCCGTCTTCGATATGTATTATCTGTTACTCTTTTGGCTAGTTTTGTTCGGTGAAGTCTGGAGTTTGGAGTGCTGGATTCTTGCTGGTTTGGGGCTTCAGGGGTTCCTTTAAAGGAATGTAGGGGGTCCTTTATAGGGTTCTACGAGGGATCTATAGAGCTTCGGGTTTCGGGTTTGGGGGTTAGGGTTTTCCACCGTTGGGGCTTTAGGGCAGCTGCATTTGTGGCTTGAGAATTTGAAGGTTCAGGGTGCAGGTTTTTGATTTTGGTATTTGTGCTTGGATTTAGGGCTTTAGGCGGTGAGGACATGAGGACTGTCAGGGTAGATGAGTTGATGCGAATTGGGAGTAACATGGTTGCAGAGGGCAACTCAAGTTATCACATGCTATCCCTACTTTATTTCCCAATACTTCTTGTTAAAAGTATACTGTGCTTCACCCCTTGTTGAACGCGCCTGTAGTAGGAGAAGATGGCCGCTTACCTTCGAGCCTGCCTGCTGTCTCCAGATAGGCTCCCAGTGTTGAAACAGGGCCTGCAATGAATAGTTGGTAATGGTCCTTCCTTAAATATTCTTCTATCACGAAAAACCCAACAAACCCCTATCGAAGCATTCAGCCCTGTTGTAGCTTCTGAGCTGCACACCTATGCTTCCCAGGCGCTCGGAGCCTGAAACCCCCAACCCCTAAACACAAAACACCGAAACCACCGTTAAAACTTCAACAGCCGTAAACAAAACGCCCTATGCATCCCGATACATCCCTGTAGAACTATGATCAACCCTACAAAACCTCCCGTATATCCTTGTAAATACAAAAACGCTCCACCAGCTAAACGCTTAAGGTTTACGGTGCGGAAGCCAGATAAAACACCCCTTCATAAAACCAATAAACGAAGCTTTGTAAGCCCTGCCAACAAAACCCTAAAGCCCTATTAGCAACCCTATGCTAAAGCCCAGAGCCATCTCTCGTCCAGCTCAAAGAGCAGCCAAGGCGCATCTGCTGTCGCCGGGATGCCTGCATACTTCTCAGATCGCAGGTTTGAGGGAGTCATGTTGCACAGGGTGTTTTATACGGTTTAATAAAGGCTCCCCGGACTTGCGAAATTTTGAAGGGCTGTATAGCCTTCTCAGCTAGAGTGGCTATACCAACTTGAGGCCCCAGTAAGTTTGAAGTTCTTATACCTTTACTTGGTTCCTCCCAGCAAGACGCCCTATTCCAGGAACATTCCTTGCATCTCACCAGCAAGGCCGACGAAAGTAGAACTTTTTTCCATAAATCAAAGTAAAGGGTTTAGGGTTTAGGGTTTAGGGTTTAACATGAGTGAAGGGCCATGTTCTCGAAATCACAGGGCCTGGGCTCTTTCCTCTCACAAGTTGTGCAAAGTGTCATGGGGCTGTCGGGATCAGAGCTTGAGCTGAAGGGTTTACTGAACTGTCTGATTCATACTGGGTTGCGGGCTACGGTTGAAGATATCAATCCTGCATTGCCTTAATGACCCTCGACTATGGGATTAATATGATATATATATATACCTTACTATGGGTAATGCGGGGTTTATATCATCAACCGTATGTCTGTCCTTGGACTGCACCTGGCTTGAGGCTTATCACGAGAACTGGAGAGATCTGCTTGGAATACATCAGGGCGCCGTTCTGATACATTGTTCAGCATCGCATGCCACCTCGGGCGCGCGAATGTTGGAGTGATCAGATTCACGCCCTGGCTCATCCACAGATCTTAAACCCAAAGGTCCACACAGCCGAATCGGCATGAGCAACAGAGCAGATGGCGCCAATGGTTCCCACACCCTCAAGCCCGCAACAAGTGTCACCCAGTTGCAACCTCAGGTCAGTCGCGCCAAACAAAATACAAACCGTACGTTGCAAACCCTAAACTCTACACCAATCCTAAACCCGGTATAATCATGTACAAACCACGCACCGTGAGCCCTGAATCCAAAACTGTAGGGTTTTCCTAACCCGGTGGGCACAGGTAAAGCAGCGACAACAATTGACAAGAGTACTTGAAGGTTCATGGGCAGTTAAAAGTGGGGTCATAAGTAGGGTAACCATGTTTCTAACCCATATTAGGAGACTTATAAACCCACTTATAACTACCCATGAGCCTTCAAGTAGGCCCTGAACCCTATACCCTTATAGAATCCCTACAGATCGCTTTAAAGGGACCCTTAAAGGAACCCTTATAACTACCCATGAGCCTTCAAGTATAGACTGTTGGAGGTACGAGCTGATGTAAACCTGCACGAAGTCCCCTCGTCATTGAAGTAGCATCGCTCTCACCCAGCCTAAAAAAAACTACTCTTCCAAAGCCGCTTACAGAAGCCTAGTATAAAACACCGTAATAATTGGAATAGGGTTTGGGGGTATATGTTTTTCTATGATTGTAATAAGGAACCCCCCCCCAAAAAAAAGGTATTGGTAATTATTTCGGCCGCTATAGTAAGCGATGCACCTCGTATTCGAAACTACTACAAGTAAACCCAAAGTTTACTCAAAGAATCCAAGAACTCTTGGGGACCCTTCAGGACTAGGCTTTACAAAATCCTGACACCCCTACAGCATTCCTATAAGGTTCTGGACCCTCGAAAACATACCCAGAACCCTCAGGGTACACGGGTAAACCCTAAACCCCAACACCCCTAAAAGCCAAAAAAAACAAAGCCCTCAGACCCTAAACCTGAGACCCCTAGAAAACAAAAAAAAATCCAAAGCCACAAGAACCCTAAAGCCCGAAAGCCTTAAGCACTCCATATGGGTAGCTGTCAAAATTATGGCCCCTTTTTGGGTACCCTAAATAATAGGTGCCGTATCATAGTAGGGACCAAATAAGGGACCATAATTTTGACAACCACCCATATGGAATCTTTGTAGAGTCCTTGGGACCCTCAGAGGAAACACCCCAAGCCCCATACCCGAACCTCTTGAAAGATGAGTCGTACACGATAAAACTCTCGGTCGGAGCTTTTAAGAATGGAGTTTAACCCTTATAAACCCGAAATTCCGAAAATCGGGTCAATTGGGCAGTACTCTTAAGCGAAGTCACCCTAAACCCTAAACCCTAAACCCGACAGCCTGGCTGCGCTTCGGCGGCCAAGGGCGCCAGAAGCAACCTCATCCGATGACAAGGCTTAGCTTCCCCAAGGCTCCCCTCAAAGGGATCTCTAGGGGATCTATAGGCTTCCTTTAACGGGCCCCTTGAGGGTTACCATGGGGATCCCTTTCGGTTGGGACTGCTTGTTTATGGGAGTCCTTCAGGTGTTCCTGTAGGGTAGGTGCTTGTTTATGGGTTCTGTCTCGAAGCAAAAGGTTCAGTGTTAGGCTCCAGAAAGGTGTTGGGTTCTGGTTTTTGCTTTTTGGATCTAGGGCGGTTCGTTCGCGGTGCTTTAGGTTTCACGGGGAACCGGGGTTGTAACATGCAGCAAAGTGGCTAGAGGGTTTGATGGTTAGTTTTTGCATAGAGTGATTTCTTACTGAGGTTGAGGACTATAGACCAGGCAGCTTGGGAAGCCTTCAATGTCGATCGAAGACTGTGCATCAAGTTCACAGCCAGTTTACGAACGTAAGAACAACGAGATGTAGAACCCGCATATGAGTATGCCCGAGTTTAACCCTTCAGAACGAAAAACACATGACAAATACCATAAGCTTTGGGACTAAACTCGATAGAACCATCAAACACAAAAATTGAACCCCAAACCCTAAACCCAACCTAAACCTTAAACCCTAAACCCTAAACCCAACCCTAAAACCTGAAACCAAGCCCTGGACCTCCTCCAGGCCCCAAAGCCTAAAGCGATATACTGCGGTATGAGGGGACGTGCAATCTGTCCCAAAGCGTCCAAAGTACGTATATAGTAGGGTTTAGGGTTGAGGGTCCAAAGTGGAATGTAGAGTTTCTTATGTTAATTAGGAATTACTAAATATTATGGCTTGGGTGCGTATTCCCGACAATATAGGTACTTACGAACCCCTTGGGTGTAGAAACTCTGAAGCCTTCTGGGAGCTTGCAAAACAGATGTATCGGACCTGTAGTTGTAAAATCTACAAAGCCGGGAAAAAAGCCTCCGCTTACCCCCAACCTCCTGGTTTCTAAGTTCTTTTCTTCTTCAGAACCACCAGCTTCCATTAATTAACCTACTTCATCGACTGTGGATCCTATGGGGCCCCATGAAATCTCGTAGAGCCCCTTCGAAAGCCTAAACCCTATAGTGAACCCCAGAAAGTTGGAACATGGGTTTAGGAGGATTAGTGCTAGGATCCCTTATACTTTACCTTAAGGGCATGAGGAGAATGATGTTCCAACTTTCTGGCTTCTACCGTAAACCCTAAACCCTGACTCCGAAGCAACCATTCAAAGAGAGCCCTTATAGAGCACTTTAAAGGAACCCGTATAGTACCCTTATAGCAACCCTTTAAGGGAACCCTTATAGCACCCTTATAGTAACCATTCAAGACCTTCGAAGTGGACTTTCAGTCCAGCGTCGCTGCAGCCAAAGCCCGGCGGCCTGGCAAATAAGGTTGTGGGGTTTAGGTTTTTTTCCAAGAGTTTGGGGCGGGTTTACCTATGCCCCCCGTTAGAGCCATAATGAAAGTACTATTTCTAATTTTCCCTTGGGTTTTATATGAACAAAAACAAGAAATCCAAAGGAGACTATAGTTATGGTTTGACAGGATCTATCTTTAGGTCCTTTATTCCTGGGGCTCCAATAATTGTCTCAATGTAGGTACTGTAGATTGTAAGCCCGAGGTAGGTACTAGATGACTTAATAACCCGGATCCCCATTATGGTTTTTGGGACCTAATTCCAGAATGGTAGTGTATATGGACCCTCTTGGTAATTAGGATAGGACGTGGGGGGCGTGTGCGGACTTGTAGTCGGTTCGCGCACATCAGGACTGTTGCCTGTGCCTGGAAATGCAGCAGGCGCATGAGAATCGAGCCTAAAACCTAGCTATGCACTGTGGACTTCTGCATAGCCACCGAACTGGACACTGGAGATTCTCTGGCCATAATTGCATAGGGACTGAAGTATTCCTACTCCAACTATGCATCAATGGAGCTCTTGAGCTCAGAGAAAGTGTTTGACTGCTCTATAAAGCGTCAGAAGGATCCAGTTGTGTTTGTTTCAGCGGCTTAGGGTGGAAGGTTATGTTGGGCTTTGCAGTGTCTTTAATACGTAGGCTTTGCAGGGTTTTACTAATGTCGTATATGGTTTGATGGACTTTCCAACCAAGTCCGAGTCAAGAATCAAAATGCGTATGGTTTGGAGCTTTAGGGCTCGGGGCTTGTAGGAATAAGGATTGAGGGCAAAAGTCCGGGGAAAACACCCAACACAACACCCTAATTAAGTAAGCCCAGAAGGGCCCACGGGGCGAGTTAGCTTTTGTGAAGCAACAAAATAAAGCAATACAGAGCTCTGTGAATTCCTATCTTAGGGAACCCCCACGCTATCTCCAAACACCATATTTTAGGGGGGGTGTCATAGAAGTACTTGCAAGTAGAGTAACATTACTTATAATCCTACTTTGTCCCCTGATCCTTTAAGTAGACCTAAACCCTGGATTTCTAAACTGACAACGAATACTAAGCCCTTTACAACGGCTGTTTGACAAGGACTGACCCTAAGGGTCCGAGTAGTCCTTCTTCATGGTTTTTGGTGCCTCTACAAGACTCACTTTAGTAGTTTCGGGTACCCACAAGGACCCAAAGTACCACACAAAGGACATTCGTACACAACAGAGGATCCAAAGTACAATCAGTAAGAAGTACTTGGACCCTTAAGGTATGCAGCCGGGAGGATTCACGGATGATTCGCTTGCCTTGGTCAGGACTTCGATGAGCCGGTGGGCCGGCCTCTGCAAAGCATTTGGGTTCGAAGGTTTCAGGTTTAGGGTTTCGCGTTTCAGGATTAGGATTTAGGGTTTTTTTGTTTCCGCACCTAGTTCCGCCTGCCTTATCTGTCTGAGCCTACGGAAGGCCATAAGGATTTAGGGTTTAGGGCTTAGGATTTCGGGTTTAGCATGAGCCCCAAAATCCTAGAACCCTGGAGCCCTAAACCCTAAACCCTTGTGTCAAGGTTCTTTAGGGCTGTCCTGAGCTTAGATGAAAGGATACAAGTCTTGGGGTGTTTAAGCTTTGTTAGAGTTTAGGGCGTAGAGTTTAGGGCTAAGGGTTTCGGGTATGAAGTTTACGGTCAAGGCTTTCAGGTCTGTTGGGGTTCGAAAGGTTTTGGGGTTTAGAGGCTGCAGCTTGAATGTATGGTTCAGGGTGTGGGGGGGGGGGCGGAATTGTCAGGGCCTTTGGGTTTGCGTTTGTGGGGTTGAAGGCCTTTGACCGATCCGGCACCCAACCGTGGACTCCCAACAGCTCGTAGGGAGGAAGAACAACACCACATGGAAACCATGCACCACCGCAAAACCACATAATACGGCGGCATCAACAACAAGATATCTACTACTACCACTACTATCGCTGCTGCTACTATAACTTCTACTCCCACTTCTACTCCTACTACTGCTACTACTACTTCTACTACTACTACTACCACCACTACTACTTATCGTACTACTACTACTACTACTGTTACTACTACTACTGCTTCTACTACTGCTACTGCTACTGCTACCGCTACTGCTACTGCCACTGCCACTGCCACTGCCACTACTACTGCTCCTGCTACTGCTACTGCTACTGCTACTGCTACTGCCCACTGCTACTGCTACTGCTACTGCTACTATTACTACTACTACTGCAACCACTACCACTACCACTACTACTGCTCCTGCTACTGCTACTGCTACTACTACTACTACCACGACGACTACTACTACCACTACCACTACCACTACTACTACTACCACGGCTGCTATTGCAACTACGACTACGACTACGTACGACTACCACTACAACTACCACCACCACAACACCACCACCACCACCACCACCACCGCGACTTCCACCGCCACTACCACAACCAGCACCCAACAACAACCACTATCACTACGCCCGGAAGGTTTGTGCACCCCAGAGTCATATTGAAGCTTGCAACAACGTCCGCGACCCGAACTTTGGCGAAAGCCGCAAAACCTTGGTAGTTGCCTGAATAAAACATCAACCCCAAGGCCCCAAGCCTGAAAACTCTGAAACCAACCAACCAACAAACCTCATGCCCTGAAACTCAACAGAACCCAATCCCGAAATTTACCGCACCCTTCCTTCTCATTCCTTTCTGGTTTCAGCCAAAGTGGCCCTGCCCCCCGAAGGGAGAAGAAAGACGCGGCTTGGCCTGGTAAGGCTCAGCAGCCTGGTGTTGGATAGCTTAGCTATTTGGAAGTTTCGGGATTGGGACTTTAAGGGTTTGTGGTTGGATACTTTAGGTATGTTGGGTGTAGGGATTACGGCTTTAAGGGCTGCGGATTCAGGGGCTTAGGGTTAGTCTCAAAGTTGGGATCTTTACAGAGTCCTTGAATTGTGGATTTTAGGACTTTTGATGTCGCCCTTTAAACTTTAAAGGGTTTGGGGATCTGACAAGGGTGGTTAATGAGGCCGAAGAGACACTACATAAACATGTGCGAGATCTGACGATTCCGCTCCCTTACTTTCAGCGGAAGTTCTTGCTCAGAGTCCGCACCGTCCCACAGGATCTGCAACCACTCCACCCTGCTTGGCCATTCTCGCGAAGGTGATGGTCTTGGTGGAGTTCTTTTTGATGATTGAAGGGACCTTGTGCCAACCTTATCGAAAACTGTTCCTCCGTTGCTGTTGCAGAAGCGCCAAGGAGAGATGGCTACCTCCTTTGAAGCCGACACCGAAGAAGCCTCTGCATGTGCCTCAACACAAACAAGAACGAGGGCTTTCCGTGCCCTGGCCCTGGGAATTCTTAAAGGAACCCCTTGCCTGTGTGCCTTTGTTACGTTTCTCGTAGCAACTTTGCCTTCAGCCGGGTTCCAAAAGAACTTCAGAGTGTTATAGGGTTTCTGTAACGCAGGATTCCAACAGGGTTCTACAAAGCTCCGAGAGAGTTTTATAGTGCTCTCGCAAGGGGGTTCTACAAGTGGCTTGAACGAGCTCTCTGTAGGGTTTTTTGTCAGGCAGGACTCGAACAGAGTTTTAGAAGGGTTCGGGTCACTTTTGGGATGCTACTCTGAATCAAGTGGAATGGGCTTGAATTACAAAAATTCCCAGCCCTGCACCTCTAACCCCTAAGTCCAGAACCTGTGAACCCTAAACTCAACCCCAGGACCCTCCAGCGGCCCCCAAAAACCAAAAACCAAACCCCTCCAAAAACTAAACCCGCCGAGGCCCTCATAGATCCACCGCACACCTTGAAAAGACCCCAAAAGAAACACCACAAGAGCCTCGAAAGTCGTTAAGCCACCCTTCAAAATCGTATGGAATAGCAGCATAACTCCTTACGCCCTAAACCCTTCAACCGTCCCATCATGCCCTGAAGCCTAAACGAGACAAGGTCTGGTGACGCCCAGTTTGGGATTCTCGCGAGCTTAGAGTTTGCTCACGATTTTAGGGTTAAGGGCTGTCGGGTTCAGGCTTTAGGATCAAGGGTTTGAGGGGTACGTGGTGGTGGCGGTGGTGTTTGCATCTGTGTGCTTATTTAGTGTTTCAGGGTATAGTCGAAGAGGCTTTGTAGTACAAAGGTCCAGAGCCCAGAGGCCAGGGATAAGGTTTTTGGGTATTCGTTCTAATTAGGTGTTTGTAGAGGTGTACGCGGCTTGTTCATTGCAAAATTTTAGTAAAGGCTTTCTGGAGTCTCTATCAAGGGAGCAGGGTTTAGGATTCAAGGATGCAAGGCTTCGGCTCCAAACGACACGTAAGCACAAATGCAGGGATCCTATTCCTGCGTATCAGGGTCCATAAAAGGAGGATTCCAGAAAATCCTAATTGTCAAAGGCAATTGCTTGGGCTGCCTTTTGGAGCCTGCCTTCTCTGATGTGAAATCGGGTGTGGAAGTTGATGATTTAGGGCGGCTAGGGAGTTAGGGGCAAACCTTCCCGAACCCCTTGTGAATCCCCGCAAGCACTCTATGAAGACCCCAAACACGAAACCCTTCCCCCCAAAGTGGAAAGCCCTAAACCTGCGAATCTACTTAAGCTTGTAGCAGGTTATTACAGCTGCAGGGTATATCCGTTATTGAATTATGGTAATCCTTCAACACTACAACCTCAAGCCAGGTAACCCAGCTGAAGCCAGGAGAGCCGCCGCAAAGCGAACTGGAGGAGTGGTCGGACAACCAAGGTTTGTGCAAGGCTTCCTGTAAGGGTTACTAGTCGAAGGCTTACTATAGGGGTCGCTACAAGGCTTGTGTAAGGGTTGCTGTATGAATCGCTATAACGGTGATTGGGTTTGGGGGGGCAGGCAGGAGTTGCCGGCTTAGTCATGGGAGAAACAGGGAGCATGGAACTGCAGAAACGGTCAGTACAGAAGAGAGCGTTGTGGTAACCGATGGGTTCGAGTGTTGGGATGTCCACATACACGGTTTTGGAAGTCCACTGTAAGTGTCACAGACATTTTCGGACCAACTTTCTATCAATGCCTCGTAGAAACCTTATCGGAATCCTTAAACTAAAAGTAATTAGAAGGAAATCCTGAAGGAACCTAAACTTGAATCATGTAGGGCATCATTTTGTCGACTATTCTGTTGCCCCTCTGCCGTGACAGCCTGCCAAAAGCCTGAACCAAGGGCTTTCTTTTGGGGTACTGTTTACTCCCGACTTGTTAAACCGTACCGAGCGGACGGAGTCTGTCCAGGTCCGCACAACAAGGATCCTACTAGTATCGAAAGAAGTCGAAGTAAATACAGGGGCTTCACTTCGCAAAACAGCTTCATAAATCGTCGCACCTCTGCACGGCACAGGCGCCGAAGCCATCGCTTGGTGCAGGATATCGCTCCCTCTAGTCTAGGCCTGACTGTATAACTCTCTTTGGGTGTCGATGGATGGGAGTTTAGGGTTTAGGGTTTAGGGTTTAGCTCGGATCCTAGAGCGAATCTCGAAAGATGCCGGGGCTCAGGAGACACCTTTATAAGGAACCCTGAAACAAGCTCTTAGAGTATAGGTTTTGAAGGGTCCACAGACTTGGGTACGGGTTCAGGGATTCGGGTTCAGGGATTCGGGCTCAAGGCTTGCAGTTTAGGGTTTCAGGCTCCATGGGCGTAGGGGCTGTGTAATTTCAAGCCTTCAATTTTCGAGCTCCAGACGTGTAGAAGCGCGCGAGTCTCATGCGACAGGTCTTCCAGGACTTGAAATGCTACAGCAGCAGCGAAGACAGAATCTTGCAGAAGACTGTAGGAATCAGAAGAAAGCAGCAGTATTACTAGGAACACCAGTCCATCTCTTACGACTCCTAATCCCGTTCTACTCCGGCTCCTACTTCTCCTCTTCCTGCTGATGCTGCGGCTACTGCCTACTGTTACGACGACGATCCTCATCTTGCCATTCTTGTGGGTTAGACAGTTAAACATCTGCCAAACTAGAGTCGGCAAGATCAGGTCTCGGTATTACCGAAAAGCTACTTTAATCAAAAGCATCGGAGCAGCTGGATATTCTGGACTGGTTAAGGCTGTCTCAAGGTCGTGGAGCTTGCACTTCTGGCCCTGATGCATCCCCCACCCATGGCAGCGGTCCGAGTAGTGCCATCCGATCAGGAAGAAGACCTGAGTTGCTAATGTTGTGTTCCCGAAACCACGGACCCCAAAGTGAGATTCTTACAACAAAAACCCCCACGGCAGCTTGGAACCCTTCTCTAAAAGCGAAATCCCAATCACTGTGCCTGTCGAAAGCCGGAAGCAGCCGCCACTGTTTACAATGGGCAACAGTTCATTTTATTCGGCTTCTAAATAAGCACTTAGACTGCGGTAGTGGGTGGAATCTTGCTATAATACAGTCGGACACCCCCAAAGACAAAACACCTAAGGCCACCATACTAAGAGCTTAGGGCTATGGGCTTGGGATTGTAAGATGGTCAGACTGGGAATAGCGTCTTGGCTAAAACTCACAGCTGGCATGTCGATGTTAGAAAGTTCGAAACATTAAAGACCCCTCATGGAGAAATCGCGAAGGACACCAGACGGGGAAACATGTCCTCTAAAGTATCGACAGTGCTTCAAAACAGTCAGATGCCAGGTTGCTGAGTTCCCCATGAACATTTGCACGGGTGAATTATGTTAGGAACAAAGCTGCTGTCTTTTATACATACAAACATACATGCATGATAATGCATGCGTACATACATACACATAACCCCTTCCCCGTATCATTAAGGGGCCCTTCCCCCGCAATATCTGGGTCCCCGCAATAGGCCCCATAGCCCTAATTGTACTGTAGCCCTTTCAAACTCGTCTTCGGGTGCATTCCGGAGCTCAAGGTTCCCAAAATCATTGAAGGTCACTGGGCCCTATAAACTAGGAGATGGAGATTGCATACACACGCATTCATATACATGCATACCATGCATGCACACATGCACGCATGCATGCGTATCTCGCACATCCCGGGGCCGCAGCAGGATCCTCTGCAAGGCGTCGGAGCCTGGGCAGCAGTTGGCGGGAACGAATGTCAGCTTGGCTGAGTGCTTTAGGGTCTTACCTATAGTCTCCATTGTAGTTCCTTTTTTTGGTTAACCAAAATCTCCATTATAGGATCCTAACCATAAAACTGGTCAACCAAAAAAAGGAACTACAATGGAGACTCTAGGTAGTCCTATAGAGGCTCGAGGGTTCAGGGTTTGTGTGTGTGTGTGCGCGTCTGCGGTGAGATCTCGCAATTTGCTGCTTTGCTGTATGAATCCAGCGCTGCCTTCTGCATTGAGTGTGCCAATTATTTGATGGGACGGGCGTGGGCCCAAGGTGACTGACGTTCTTGAGTGGTCTTGCGTTCGAGGCTCGCGGCTGTCGCTGACGCGTTGCGCATGTGTGTATACATACATACATATGTATATATATATATAATGTATGTATATATATATATATATATTAATACATGTTATATGGTGGACCCCAGAAAGTTGGAACATGGATTTAGGATGATTAGTGCTGGGATCCCCTTATACTCTACCTTCAGGGCATGAGGATATTGATGGTCCAACTTTCTGGCTTCTACTGTATACACGAACATCCTGAATTCTAAACCCTAAACCGAAAAACTCCTGAACCCCCAACTCCGGGCTCTTGAACTTTAAGCAGAAACGTTCCGCGGCTGAGATGAGCTACGTTCTAGATTCTACTTTAAGTGCCGGTGGCCTCAGTATCAAAGGCTATACGCTCGGAGACGATAGTTCCAAGCACGTATAACCACAACTGACACTCATCGCCCTGCTTACTCAGTCTACGTCCCCCGGTCCTTTAAGTAGAGCTTCGTGGTCTTGCGGGCTTGAGGTTCAGGATGTGGCTGAAGATGAAAGTGATTTGCTTAACACCTTCGGGACGCGACAACTTCTTAGGGCAATGCCTGCACCGAACAATGATACGGATCAATGTTCCGGGCTGCAAAACCTGAACAAAAACATATCTAACCCTGAAACCTGAAACCCTGCAAACCCGAAACCTTTAAACCAACAACCCAAAAATAAAACCCCTAAACCCTAAGACAACAAAAACATAAACCCTAAACTCAAATCTGAACCCTGCTCAGGCGCCGGGCGTGCCGATGATGTACCACGGCCTCGGCACTCTCACAAGGCTTCACAGCTCGAGGCTTAGTTTCGCAGAGGTTTAGGGTTTAGGGTTGGTTTAGGGTTTAGGGGATCTGACAGGGTTCTTAATTATAGAGCTTTGTGAAGATTTTACAAAGGGTGCTAACGATTCAGGTTTTGCCAGGCATCTGAAACTTCCTGCCAGAATCCGGAGTTCCCCACAAAGCGAAGGACATTGACTGTTAACGTCACTTCGGCTTTGTCTCTGAAGCGGCCTAAGACAGCTGTGCTGCATGTGGAGCATCTGCAGACGCACGCATGCCAGAACAGAGCGGGGGTTAAAATGTTAAACTTCCAAACCCTAAACCCTACACCGAAGCTCCACATTCGAAGAACATGTGCGGAGCCTAGGAAGGAGTGTCTCAGCCCTCGGCAGCCAGTGGGTGTTTGGGGTTGTGAGCCCCAGGTGCAAGTCGTTGGCCTCAGAAGGCAACGGCGGCTAATCTAACAAAAGCTAGCCGATCCTAAACCATCAAACTCTCAACGAGTTGTCCGGCCAACCCTGACGCCGAAACACCCAATCAAAACAACCCCCAAAACCCATCTAAATCGCTAGACCCTAGGCACCCAACGCCATCACGTCTCAACTCCAACGGTGTCCGGCGCGGCCCAAGGCCCCCCCCCCCCGGGGGTCTGACAATCATAAATATATTGTAATAGCAAGACTATACTTACTGTTGTTAATATTTCATCTGCGTTTGAAGGATTCGGGCTTTGTGTCAGCCCTGAATGCTTTAAACGCGAGTCCCTAACCGCTCAATCCTACATCCCGAACCCGAAACCCCCAACCTCACTAAATCCTCAAACCCCAAACGTTAAGTCCGTAAAACCCCTGTATTGCAGCCTTGTAGAACTCTTAAAGAAGCCGAGCAACATTGAGCACCAAGAGCAGCAAGGGGGCGTCCGAAACGAGGACAGGGCCCAAAGCATCGCCCAGCTGAGCGGAGACAGAGTTGAGGGACTAGAGTTCGTGTAGTCCTTTTGGGCCTTAATGTTTGGGTTTAGGATTTAGGGTCCAGGTTCTCCTTCCTCCTCAAGGGCTTGGAGATGGGCAAGCAAAAGCAGACCATCCACAACCTGCCTTGCCCGCTGCGGTGAGCAAACCTGAGGGGGACTCGGGACAGAGACCGACGCGATGAGTGGATAGGATTTAGGGTTTAGAAGGGGTTTAGGGTGTAGTACGACTGTGGGTTTAGGGGCATAACTAGAAACCTTGTCATCTGCGTTGTAACAAGTATCTTAATGCCTCAGCAATGCTGGCCCTACACACCGAAACCTAAGCCCGACTTGATGTAAATCACGCTGTCTAGGCACCTTAATGCATAGAATAGGGGTTTGGTGTAAATTATGGTAAAATCATAGTATGGAATCCAAAAGAATGGTATTCGTAATTCGGCTTCTACATTAGCTTGCACGGTCCAGGCGCATTGTCGGTTTTGGCCTTCTGGTGTGGGCAGACAGAGAGTCTAGTGGTTGTCAAAATTATGGTTCCTTCTTGGGTCCCTATTGTAATACGGCACCTATTATTTAGGGTACCCACAAAAGGACCATAATTTTGACAACCACCCATGTACCTACTGAATTACTGTGCCTAGGGGGATCCCTTACTGTATATACGAAGCTGGGTATGGCCTAAGTACATGCTACAGAGGTACAAGGACACTCAGGAAGAGGGTTTCCCGGCTGTGGCGTCTCAGGAGTTTAGCCGCAGGCTATCTGTATGGGAGAGAACACCCGAACAACCGAACCCGACAAATCTGCTCAAATCTTGAATCGGAAGCCGTCACTTTTATTAGAGCTAGAGACTCTAGATCCCAGCAAAACTACGCAACGAAGGCTTTAGAGTGTTCCCTGAATCCTAAACCCCGAGACCCCCAGACCCCCAGATGCTAGGTTGTCGGCCAAGGGCGGCAGTATAGCGCCAAGGGAGTCGGAAGCCGCCGTCCATCAGCGGGTTTTCGTGGTGGGGAGCTGGGGAGCACTGCTTGGAACTACCACAAGCTACTACATGGGTAGTTGTCAAAATTAGGGTCCCTTTCTGGGTACCTTAAATATTGGGTGCCGTATTATATTAAGGACCCAAAAAGGGACCCTAATTTTGACAACCACCTACATGCGGCTCCATGATAATTCCTGTAGGATCGGGTTTCAGGTTCCAGTGCATCGGGACGGTTGGCCTCGGGCTTGGCATTTCAGGTAGTTTAGCGCTGAGCGATTGGGAGGGCGATCGGAGGAAGAAAAGGGTCGACAGTCAGGCGATGTGTCGCCAAACACATGGCTTTGGTTGTAAGATTGTCTGTCCCAGCAGTACTTGAGCCGGGCACAAAGCTTGATAATGGCCTCACATCTATGGGGGGTTGTGTCGGCAAGCAGTCGAGAAAATTGTCGGGCCGGTTGTCAATCTGGGAGTACCTTCTTCTGTATCCTTATAATCTCATTATGGTCCATGTTAGTGTCACGCATGTTCTGACACTTCAGCGTGATGTCTCCGCTCCACCAACCACAACGCACGTTAGCAACCCGACCTGGGCGCAACAAACACCTAATCCTGTCTGCCTGTGCGATAGTCGGCACGGTGCTCTCCCCTGCGCCGCGTCCTCCTCCCTTCTCATATGCTTTATTATGCTGCTCCTACTCGTACGCTCGATGACGACGACTACTGCAGTGCTATGTACTACTACAGGCGCCTGAATAATGACCCACATGATGCCTCGGGGATATACAAGCCCCTACTCTTGCCATTCAGGCCTCTACCTTTAAGCCCTTATAGTGGCCCTTATAGCAACCCTCATAGATCCTGTTAGAAGGATACAGGAACCCTGCTTTAATTATTCTGGCCGCAGCCTCTATACTCTATACATTAGTTTTAGTAGTGCCACTGATCGCCTCGTTCCGTGAGCTCCGGGTAGCGCAAGCGACCTCCGACAGGTGATCTTGCGGTTTATTGTTTAGTGTTTTGAGTTTGGCGTTTAGGATTCGAGGCATTCGTAGGGTTTTGTAGCTTGAGAGTTTAGGGTCTGGTTTAGGGTTTGCAGCTTGACGATTTAGGGGCACGGTTTAGGTAGTTATCAGGACACAGACCCCGTACTACTCAAACTCAGAACTACTACGGCTAGAACTACTACGACTAGTACACGACCACGAGCCACCACCACCACCACCACAACAACTACAGAACCTGTAGATGTTACAATGAAGGCGGTCGGTGAAGATCCTGCTGTTACAGTAGTGCTGGTACTGTCGATACCACTGCCGCTACTACGACTACTGGCAGCAATACTGCTACCATGCCTGCTGCTGCTGCTTCCACCCTATCGTGACACAATCCCTGACGACCCCAACCCCTGAACCTAACCTCAACGCTTCAGCCAGGCATTTCATATTTCCATGCGAGCCTTCGAGGCCAGCACGCCGCGGTTTTTCAGTAGCATCTGCAATCTGTACCTCCCGGAAAACGATGGCTTCGGCTGCCGGGCTTAGCATTGCTCTCGACTCTGAGCCCGGAACCCGATTCCCCAAAAATCCAACCCTCAGCCCCTCACGAAAGCCTCTCTGTGCCAAGGTGCAGTGGTGCGAAGCCGGCTTCGGGGGGCAAACCTTAATCAGGGTTCTGGTTTAAGGATCTAGGGTTTAGGGTTTAGGCTTTTTACATCGTTCAAAGGCTTAAGTTTCATCTGACTGAAAGGTTAGTCGTGGCAATGGCGTTGTGCGTCTAGGGTTTGACATGGGGCCCACAACAATCAGAATAGAGTTTTGGAAAGTGCTATAATACAACGGAAATTTAAGAGGTATTGCCACCAATAGCTCAAATCTCTACAACAGGGTTCTGAGTGTTTTCCGCGCCTACGAGCTGTGGGACTGCAGCTCGAGGCTTGGATGCAGCTGTACTGAAGCAATGTTTGTAAGGTTTAGGGTTTGGGTTTCGGGCTGTCAAATCAAATTCGGCTTCCAAAAAGTTTAAATATGAAATGTGGGATGTCCCTTTCTTGTCCTGCATTCATAGGTCTTGGAGTTTCTGGGGGTTGCATGCGCTGGCTTCCTGGGGTGATCATCAGCATGACACCCCATATATGATCCCGGTTCTCGGTTCGCCGAC